>CP094637.1:25062552-25067552 GCA_023657505.1 Camelina hispida
TTTTTTCTCGAGTACTCGACAAAATTTTCTCGAGCACTCGAGGATTTTTTCTCGAGTAAATTTTCTCGAGTACTCGACAATTTTTTCTCGAGTACTCGACAAAATTTTCTCGAGTACTCGACAATTTTTCCTCGAGTATTTTTCTCGAGTACTCGACAATTTTCTCGAGTACTCGACAAAATTTTCTCGACAATTTTTTCTCGACATCCTAATAGGCATCTAGGACACTTCATTGGTTCCCACCTTTTAAACATTCCTGATCCCAATACATTCCATCCCAGCTCAAGTCTTCTTCACTATGAGACATTTCCATCCCAGCCCAAGTGTGTTTGTATAACAACCTTTGACATTTCTATTCATTGTTGTGTTTGGGCAACTATCTTGGCAAGCACTTCTTAAGTACAACCAAGTTTGTGTGTTATTGTAATTAATTCTCCCAAGCCACTTAGTCTTTTATGTCAAGCCTTTATGCACCATCCTCTTTTGTTGTTTTACTTTGACACTTGGAGCAAGTTTCCAAGTATTCGGACCAAGTACATCTTTTTTGTTATGAAAGTAGGTTTAGAACTTGTGATTCTTATTGATTAATACTTGAGGTTACACACATATATATAGTAGATTACATAAACCGTCATAAGAAGTAAAGGGCCGAGTAAGGCTTTAGCTAATGGGCCTATAATAGGCGGACTGAGTATTGCCTTGGACCGAGACTCCAAGGATAGTATATGGGCCGGTCCCTGTGAGTCCACTAAGTGTTTCACAACACTCCCCCTTGGACGAACAACCGTGCCTATATGTTGGATGGGATCGATGCAATGTGCTTGGGGATGCTGCCTCATTAAACCTTACCAGGGAAAACCCATTGGGACAAAACCTTGGTGAAGGAAAAAGAGTACAGCACACATTGCTCCCCCTGTTCCAAACATCACTCCAAGTCCCTAAGTCTCCGCATTCCAATCTGGTGCGCGAGCTTCTTGAATGTTGTTGTCGGTAGCGATTTGGTGAAGAGATCGGCTGAATTCTCACTTAACTGTACTTGCACTATAAGAACTTCTCCTGCCTTTTGTAGATCATGTGTATGGAAGAACTTTGGTAATATGTGCTTTGTCCGATCTCCCTTGATGTAACCTTCCTTAAGCTGTGCGATGCATGCTGTGTTATCTTCATAAATTATGGTTGCTTCTTTGCTGTCCTCCAATCCACTATCTGTCCGTATATGCTGAGTCATGGACCGCAACCAAACACACTCACGGCTGGCCTCGTGCATTGCTAGTATCTCTGCGTGATTTGATGAAGTTGCTACAAGTGTCTGCTTCATAGAACGCCAAGAGATTGCTGTACCACCGTGTGTAAACACATAGCCTGTTTGTGATTTACCATTGTGTGGATCGGATAGATAACCTGCATCAGCAAAACCAACTAAACCTTTTTTGTTATAGTTAGTATAATATAGACCATAATCAGTTGTACCCTGTAGGTATCTCAAAACATGTTTAATACCATTCCAGTGCCTTATGGTCGGACAAGAACTATATCTTGCTAGGAGGTTCACGGCAAAACTTATGTCTGGTCTAGTGTGGCTAGCCAAGAACATTAACGCTCCTATAGCACTGAGGTAAGGCACTTCAGGCCCGAGAATTTCTTCATCGGCCTTCCTGGGAGCGAAGGGATCTTTATCCACTTGCTGGCTTCTAACAACCATAGGGCTAGTCAATGGGTGAGCCTGCTCCATATTAAACCTCTTGAGTACCTTTTCAGTATATGCCTTTTGATGCACAAGGATACCATTCTTTCTGTACTCAAGCTGCAATCCCAAACAGAATCTTGTCTTGCCTAGGTCTTTCATCTCAAATTCCTTCTTGAGGTATTCTACAGTTTGGGCGATTTCCCCAGAGGTTCCAAGGATGTTTAAATCATCCACATAGACTGCTATTATCACAAATCCTTTGTTTGCAAACTTCTTAATAAAAATACATGGACTGATGGGGTCATTCCTATAGCCTTTCTTTGCCAAGAATTCGCTAAGTCTATTATACCACATTCGACCACTCTATTTCAGTCCATAAAGCGATTTGTCTAGCCTTATGCAGTACTGTTCTCGAGAACCACTCTTATCTTTGAGTTCTATTCCCTCTGGTAATCTCATATAAATTTCATTATCCAGTGGACCATACAAGTATGCAGTTACAACATCCATTAACCGCAAATCTAGACTTTCTCTTACAGCCAGACTTATTAGATATCTAAAAGTCGTTGCATCCATCACAGGGGAGTATGTCTCCTCATAGTCTATTCCTGGTCTTTGAGAGAATCCTTGTGCTACAAGCCGTGCTTTGTATCTCACGATTTCATTCTTCTCATTTCTCTTTCTTACAAAGACCCACTTATGTCCAACTGGTTTTATCTCATGTGTTATCCGTGTAATCGGACCAAACACCTCTCTCTTCTTTAAAGAGTTTAGCTCCACATCAATGGCTTCCTTCCATTTAAGCCAATCTTTACTCTGAGTGCACTCTAATATAGATGTGGGCTCTAGATCCTCATTCAGCTCAAGTGCTACCTTATAAGCAAATACATCATCGATGTCGACATCCTTTCGGTTCCATTTAATTCCAGACATGATATAGTTTATTGAAATCTCATTATTATCAATAATCTCAGGACCTAGAGGTTCAGCGTCCTGAACCCCTTCCGGCTCCTTATCATTTGCCGCGGCCATGTCTGTTCTCTCTGTAATTCCCTGAACCTCGGTCTGTTTTGCACCCTTAGACTTTCGAGGATTCTTATCTTTGGAACCTAATGGTCTACCACGTTTCAAACGGGTTTTAGACTCTGTAGCCACTTGAGTATTGTGTTCCTTCTGAACATCAATTCGTACTGGTGCATTGCAAGCTGGTATGTACGATTTTGTCACTCTCTTTGGGTCAGCAAAGGAATCTGGCAATTGATTAGCTAGCTGCTGTAAATGTATAATCTTTTGAACCTCTGCATCACATGCTAGAGTTCGAGGATCTTGCCAATTTAAGGATGTTTGATTCCATGTTAATTCCTTGACCAGCTTGCTAGTCTCACCACCCAATACAGGGAATTCGGACTCAATAAATTGACAGTCCGCGTATCTGGCCTTGAACAGGTCTCCTGTCAGTGGCTCGAGATACTTAATAATGGTGGGAGACTCATATCCAACATATATTCCCATCCTCCTTTGAGGTCCCATCTTAGTTCTCTGTGGTGGAGCAATCGGTATATAAACGGCACAACCGAATATCTTAATATGGGATATGTCTGGCTCATGACCCGTTAATAGTTGGGATGGTGAATATTTGTGTTCACTAGATGGCCTGATGCGTATGAGCTCTGCTGCATGCAATACTGCGTGTCCCCAAGCCGACACGGGGAGCTTCGACCTCATTAACAATGGGCGAGCTATCAATTGTATTCGTTTAATGAATGACTCAGCCAGTCCGTTTTGTGTATGGACATGTGCCACAGGATGTTCCACACTCACCCCCATGGACATACAATAATCATTAAACGCTTGGGAAGTAAATTCACCAGCATTATCTAGACGTATAGTCTTAAGTGGAAAGTCTGGAAAGTGTGCTCTTAGCCTTATAATCTGAGCCAACATCTTTGCAAAGGCGAGATTTCTTGTGGATAACAAGCAAACATGCGACCATCTGGTTGATGCATCTATCATCACCATAAAATATTTAAACGTCCCACTAAATGGGTGTATTGGTCCGCATATATCTCCCTGAATTCTTTCCAGAAAATTCAAAGTCTCCCTGGTGACTTTGACTGGTGAAGGCCTTGTTATAAGTTTCCCTTGTGCGCATGCTACACACGTGAGATGTTTAGGGATAACTTTCCTTTCACTTAGGTTGTGCCCATTCGAACTCTTAATCAATTTACGCATCATGTTCGAACCCGGATGGCCTAGCCGGTCATGCCATAAAGTGAACTCTTCTTTAAGCATTCTATGCTTTGCCAAGTTAGCCTCTATCATATTTATCTAGCATGGTATAATCCAGTCGCTAGTGCAGGTATAGTCTCTAGGACCTTCTTTTGTCCTTGTACATTCTCTGTAATGTATAGGAATTCTCTTGTCCCTTCACCCTTGGTTTCCACATGATAACCATTCAATCTTATATCTTTAAAGCTCAACAAATTTCTCTTGGAGCTGGGTGAGTATAAGGCATCATTTAATTCAATGTGTGTTCCCTTAGGCAACAACACATGAGCCTGGCCGTAGCCCTCTATAAGGTTTGCTATACCCGCAATTGTACTAACATTGGCACTTTTCATGGTGAGGTTTATAAAATATCTTTTATCTCTTAAAATAGTGTGGCTGGATCCACTATCCACCACTAGCTCATCATATCCTCAGCCATGTCTATATAAAACAATATTTATGTTTTAACTCAATAAGGCAATATAATTTATAAAATAAATCCTTGAATTTAAACCAAATCAATTATCCAATACAAAATCCAATCAAAGCATAAAAGCATAATTTAAACCAAAATAAAAACCGAAAAATTTATTCATCCTCCTTAAAGAGGTCGGATGTCTCTAGGCAGTCATCATTCTCATGATCGAAGTCTCCTTCATCATCGAGATGCACCAAGTTAGCTCTGGGTTTTTCTTCAACTTTCTTGATATGCATCAACTAAATGTTTGGAAGTTCTGCAGTTTCTCATCCAATGGTTTGTCATTCCACATCGATGACAACTCGTTTTTGCCTTAGCTTGTGGTTTAGAAATACCACGGCCTCTACCACCGCGTCCGCGGCCGGCCTGCCCACCTCGGCCACCACGTCCTCTGCCACCACGGCCACGGCCGTAGTGTCTTTCTCTGTGGACGTAGTTGGTCTCTTTGGGCTCTTTAGGCTCCTTAATCTCTGCAGAACTTTTCTTTCCCAAATCCACTTTGTGTGCTTCTGGTAATGGGGCTGTACCAGGAGGTCTCATAGCACTATTCATCAGCAACAGCTCATT
>CP094637.1:25077552-25081021 GCA_023657505.1 Camelina hispida
CGAGTCTTTTTCTCGAGCACTTCGAGGATTTTTACTCAGAGTATTTTTCTCGAGCACTCGAGGATTTTTACTCAGTATTTTTCTCGAGCACTGAGGATTTTCTAGGTATTTTCTCGAGCACTCGAGGATTTTACTCGAGTCTTTTTCTCGAGCACTCGAGGATTTTTACTCAGTATTTTCTCAGAACTCGAGGATTTTTACTCAGTATTTTTCTCGAGCACTGAGGATTTTCTCAGTATTTTTCTCGAGCACTCGAGGATTTTTGCTCCGAGTCTTTTTACCGAGCACTCGAGTTTTTTACTCAGTATTTTCTCGAGCACTCGAGATTTTACTCGAGTCTTTTTTCTCGAGCACTCGAGGATTTTACTCAGTATTTTCTCTCAGGCACTCGGATTTTTACTCAGTATTTTTCTCGAGCACTCGGATTTTTTTCAGTATTTTTCATAAATTGCTCGAGGAGTTCTACTCAGTATTTTTTCGAGCACTCGAGGATTTTTTCAAGTATTTTTCTAGAACTCAGAGGATTTTCTTCAGTCTTTTTCTCGAGCACTCGGGATTTTTACTCGAGTATTTTCTCGAGGCACTCGAGGATTTTACTCAGTATTTTTTCTCGACAACAGAGGTTTCTCGAGTATTTTTCTCTCGAGTACTCGAGTTTCAGTATTTTCTCGACGCTCGGGGATTTTTCTCGACACTCGAGTTTTTTTCTCAGTACTCGACAAAATTTTCTCGAGCACTCGGGTTTTTCTCAGTAAATTTTCTCGAGGATGCTCGACAATTTTTCTCGAGTACTCGACAAAATTTTCTCGAGTACTTTCTATTTTCCTCAGATATTTTTCTGAGTACTCGACAATTTTCTCAGTACTCAGACCAGAATTTCTCGACATTTTCTCGACATCTAATAGGCATCTAGGACACTTCATTGGTTCCCACCTTTTAAACATTCTGATCCCCACATTCCATCCCAGCTCGAAGTCTTCTTCCCTTTATGAGACATTTCCATCCCAGCCCAGTGTGTTTGTATAACAACCTTTGACATTTTACATTCATTGTTGTGTTTGGGCAAGCTTATCTTGTAAGCATACTTAAGTCTGACGAGTTTGTGTGTTATTGTAATTAATTCTCCCAAGCCCTTGGTCTTTTATGTCAAACCTTTATACCATCTGTTGTGAAACACTTAGTGGACTCACGGGGACCGGCTATCTTTATCCTTGGAGTCTACAGTCAGAGAAGCCAATATAAATCCTTTATTATAGGCCCATTAGAGTAAAGCACTTTCGGCCACTACTTCTTATGACGGTTTATGTAATCTTATATATATGTGTGTAACCTCAGTATTAATAAATAAGAATCACAAGTTCTAAACCTACTTTCATAACACGTTATCAGCACGAGTCTGCAACCCTAACTAATAGGCGACAGCCGATTTTCTTCTTACTTCTTCACAAACCTAAGCCGCCTTTGTTCTTCTCTCCCCGGTTTCTCTTGATCTCGAAGTTCTCTGATACTCGAGCATCCTTGAGCTCGAGATCAAGGTTTTCCAAAACCTGCATCGAGTTCGTTTGGTTCGCGGTTTCGGGGTGAGTTAAATGAGGCTGATCGAGAGCTGTTCGCAGGAAACAGTTCGTGAGCAAGGAAGAGAGGAATTACCGAGGTGCTTTAGCTCGGTCCATACCGAGTCAGAATCCTGAAGGTATTAAGGTAAATAAAATTCAAACCTTCCAAAAAACCTATGATCAATTTGGACTTAAAAAAAATTATGGAACCACTAAAACATCCAGTACACAATCTAACAAACTTTTAAATTCCTAAATCTTAGACTTAAAATCAGATTGTTAGGATTGTTAGATTGATTGAGAATTGCACCAAACTTTGTCAAGCTTAAAATCAGATTGCTTGTTTAAATTGCTTAAATATTGCTTGAATTGTTTGTTGCATAAGAACCTAGAATTAAATTGTTAGAATCATGTGATAGGAATTGATCTAACTGTTTCTAGGAATTAAAGCTTGGATTGATTCATGCATATAGAGATCGAAATTGTTTAAGAGAATTGAATTGGCTGCATGAATTTCGAACTAAATTGTTCTAGGGTTGAATCCGAGAAATTAATTTTGTGTTCTAGGATTGAGAATTCCTTGAATCGGTATTTTGTTAAATTTCCATAATGTTTAAAATAGAAATTTTCGGAATTAAAAGTTTTTAGGATAAGTTCCTAAATTAAAATAGCAATTATCCAAATATTAAATATTTAAAATCTAAACTAAATAGGAAGTTTAAGAAAAAGGAAATCCTATCTAGAAATTGTTGCATGCATTAGCCTATTTGCTTTTGTTGTCTTGCATGCATGAATTTAAACAAAAACCAAATATGATAAGGCATGGCCGATCCAGATGTAGCGTGACCTAAGGCATGGCGATCCGAGTGTATCGCATGACCTGTTGAATGAATGCATGGATTATTCTCATATATCGCATGTAATATACGGATGTCTGTTTCTGCTATGTGTCTGAGATGGCGAGCCTTAAGAGCTTAGCCTTCCAGTCTTGAATGCTAAGTGACGATTACTTATGGGCAATGAACACCGAGAATCGACTTGAAGTCGAAAGGACTTGTTCGATTGTATCGAAATGAGGTAACAAGGCCAGCGATCGAAATAAGAGCAGTGTATCCAGCGTATCGTCACCACATTCTTGAGAGTACGAGAACCAGTACACATTATTGAGGATCCTGCTCGACCTTTGAATGACAGCTTGACGAGCGATATGGGCACCAAAAAGACGGTGCTCCCGCTTCCAAAGGCAGTATGATTGGAAACACCTAAGGATCCAGGATTTAAGAAACCCACGGACGATTATAACTCAGAGCTTTTAGGATTGTCTCGATCCTTAGGTTGTGTGGTACTGTGGTAGGAGAAGGAGCTAATTGATAAGACTTTGTCTTTTAGCCCACTAATAACATGGTTAAGCCTTAATCTTTCAGAAAGCGAACAAAGTATGCTGAGTATGGGCAACTCTGATGAGGGTGTTACTCTTTAGCTGAGCAGAACAATGAGGCACATTGTTGATGAATAGTCTTATGAGACCTCCTGGTACAGCCCCATTACCAGAAGCACACAAAGTGGATTGGGAAAGAAGAAAATTATGCGAGAGACTAAGGGCCTAAAGAGAGCCCCGAAGAGACCCCGGCCACGTCAAAGCGTGAAGACAACTACGGCGTGGCCGACAGTGGACGTGGTGGCCGAATTAGGGCAGGCCGGCAGTGGAGGGCCCAGCGGTGGTAGAGGCTTGTGTATTTCTAAACCACAAGCTAAGGCACTTGCGAGTTGTCATCGATGTGGAATGACAAACCATTGGATGAGAAACTGCGAAACTTCCAAACATTTAGTTGATGCATATCGAAAGTTTGAAGAAAAACCCGGAAGCTAACTTGGTGCGTCGATGATGAAGGAGACTTCGATCATGAGAATGA
>CP094637.1:25081121-25339035 GCA_023657505.1 Camelina hispida
TGACTTTTTAGCAAAAGATATTTTAACATATCATATCATTTGTGTTTGTGTTTGTTCATTCTTTGATGTTTGCTTTTCAATTCATCTTAACAAAATGAGAGGAAAGGAAGAGAAAATAGAAAACTAAGATTTGCCTTGACAATACATTAAGTCAAGAAAGATATTGATTAAATTATTGATTCAAAGATAAAGTTTGTATCCGGTTTACTTTAGACTTATTATTGTTTTATACCGGATATAGATTATTATTTTTATTTTTTAACACACTGGATAAAGATTATTTTATACTTTAATTTTTAAATATATAATGAATATTTACACTAATAAAAAATTAAATTATCACGCGACGAAGTTATATGGTGGAAATAGTTTGATTCAATATTAATATAAATTTAGATTATTACTAACTTAGTGATACACGGGTAATTCTTTATTTCATTATTTTATCAATATTAGAATATTATATATATTTTAGTAAATTGATTAATATTTGATCATGTAAAAACAAATTATCTTACTGTAAACTGAGGGTTAAATCCTATAATTAATAATCAAATACAAATAATCTTACACTTAACAAAAAAAAATTATAAATAATAGGTCAAGTAAACCCAAACCCTCCAGAGGCAGAATCGGGTTACTTTGAGGCAACAAAGCTGGACCCAAACCCTCTAGAGGCAGAACACTCGAGTAGCGCAACTCCTGCTGAGTTTAACTGGCACCGCAACATTTGGAATCTAAAAAATCTCCCCGAAGACAAAACTTCTCATATGGAAAGTTGTGCAAAACGCTCTTCCGGTGGGTGTGAACTTGAAGTATAAAAATATCTCGGATTCTGCTGTCTGCCCCCACTGCGGTGAAGAGGAATCACTCCTACATCTCCTGTTCCAGTGCCCCTATGCGAAAAGCATTTGGTCAGATGCACCGTTTAAAGCAAAACCACACCTAGAGACGATCAAGGATGTGACTCAAGGTATTGAAAAGGTAATTAATCTCTTATTTCTACCTCCAACAGGCATCGGATCTGGTCCCCTAGCCCCTTGGGTAATCTGGTCAATTTGGACAGCAAGGAATCAACTGATCTTTAGCAAGAAACGAATCCCAGCAGAGGAATCCTTGGACCTTGTGATGATCAGAGCCAAAGAATGGTAGAACGCGCAAACCCCACCCCAGTGCCCCCCTAGGATCCCCAAAACAGCGATTAAACTCTCGAACCCCCCCCCTGGTACATACCAATGCTTTACTGATGCTGCTTGGAAAGATGATGGATCTGCAGGCTTCGGCTGGATCATCAAAAACGCAGAAGGACAGGTTACGATCCGGGGAACCGCATCCTCTTCCCATATTATCTCCCCCCTGATGGCTGAAGCGGTAGCAACTCTAATCACGGTTAGAGTTGCGATCGAATCGGGCATTGACTCTATCGCCTTCGCTTCCGACTCTCAATTGTTAGTCAAAACACTGAATCAGAAGCTCTAGATCAAGGAACTCCACGGGACTCTTCACGATGTCCTCGCTCTATCCTCTTCTCTTAATTTTGTCTCTTTCAGTTTTATTTCTCGTACCCTAAATCACCAAGCTGATGCTTTTGCAAAAAAGGCTCTTGGCCTTCTATGTATTAACAATTAATTTTCTATGAAAAGGGTACTTTGTTTGTTCAAAAAAAAAAATAATAGGTCAAGTCTACTGGGAGTATTTATTGGGTTGCTCATGTTTTTTGTGGGCCAAATTTTAATTATAAAACTCAAAAGTTGGCCCCACTGGAAGAAGAATCGTTTCTGAAATTGCTTCATGCAGAAACGTTTCTCTACTGTTTTTTGTAGGGAATAGGCAATTTTTATTATTAAAATATAATTGTATAATTAAAGTATTTTTTTTTTGAGAATTTCCTTCCGTTTCTGGACTGCAGATGGCCTTCCCATAATTAAAATTTAAATTTTAAAAAGTGCCACAGGTTAAATATTTGCAATTTTGTTATTTTATTAATAGATGTTTGTAGACAAATCTCATAATTGGTTATATTAAATCCAAATATATGTTAATTTTTTGGGTGAGTTACTAGAATATTGCATAAAAGCTTCCTTATTACAAAAGTAACATACAATTGTTTGTAATGACTAGACTAACACATTGTATCTATACTACCCCTGAAACTAGTGTTGGAAAAAAACGTAATTACGGCTAATGCCATTAGGAAAAAAAAAACATTGGAAGTTGGGACTAAGTCTACCAATCCTTTGATGGTAGATTTATACACGTGGACTGATTAAAGGTGTACGTCAGATATTTTTGGTACACTTTGTTGTAGTCTTGGTACACTTATCGGTCACTGTAGATGGTACACTTAGTTGTAGTGTTGGTACACTTATCGGTGGACGTGATCAAGGAAATTGAGATTAAGAGAGGAATTTCCCTTGATGATGGACTTTTGTTTTTAGCGCGTGTAGCGGCAAAGGTAAAAAGGTGGGAAGATATTTATGGTACACTAATGGGCTGTTGCGACAGATTTATGCGACAGCCTTCTCTCCTTACAGATATTTTTGGTATACTTTGTTTGTTTTTTGAAATAGTTTTCGTAGTGGTGGTAGGCTTCTTGTCCGTAGTAGATTTAGTAAGCAAGATTGACAGCTGTAAAGTCTTACTAGAATAACACGAATTTGTTTGAGCTGGCAAAGACAGTCGAGCGCCATGATAGACTTATTGGAAGAAGATCTAAACACCTTTCATGTTCTTCCGATCTATGGTGTTCATGTAATAAAGTTTGTAGCAGATTCATCAATCGTGTTCTGTTTGTCTGCCGGAGCAAACGTCTTTTTCCCATTATATTTCTTTAATCTTTGATCTCAGTTCATCCATGGAAGAGCAAGATATCGTATTGACGTGTGGGAGGTGGAGGGTAGAGAAAAAGCGATGTTTGTTTGATGTTGATACTAGCAAAGGGTGCAGGATTATAGTTGCCGATAAAGAAACAAAATTTGAAGACTTTACTGCTATGGTGTACGATGACTTTGGTTTCTGTGAAATAACTCCCGCGATAAAGTTGAGCTATATGTTAGATAGAAATAAAAATAGCCGATGTTATATGCCACCGGTGATTGTTTCGAATGGTCGGCAGTTTCAAAACTTTCTCAAACAGCATAGGAGTGAACTCATCCGGCTATGCGTTGAGATCCAAGCTAGATCTGGTGAAACCTTGTTCGAGGAAGTTAAACCAAAAACCCCGAACCAACACCCAAGACCCTGAAGTCGTGGTAGATGATTTCGTAGGCGCAGAGGAAATGGGAGAGAAAGACGAGAGTCGGAAGGAAGACGGTGAAGATAATGTAGGAAATGATGTAGATGAACATGAAGCAGATGACGAGGACAACAGTAGATTTGATTACTGACGACAGCGATGGTGCAAGTTCAGGGATGAAGA
Organism: Camelina hispida; assembly: GCA_023657505.1. Taxonomy (NCBI): domain Eukaryota; kingdom Viridiplantae; phylum Streptophyta; class Magnoliopsida; order Brassicales; family Brassicaceae; genus Camelina; species Camelina hispida. The sequence goes on from CP094637.1 coordinate 25,084,540, forward strand.
CTATCTGCTGTACTCCAAATTCGCCCCGGATAGCAGAGGAATCATTTGGACGGACCTGGGGGTGGGTCTTGTATAGAGGAAAATGTGTGTAACACAGAATCAAATAACCGCACCGCAAGACTAACTCTGCAGTTGATGCAATGAGAAGGAGGTTCGCAAAATAGAAAACGGAGGTGGTGATATTGCTATGGGGATAAGTTTGATAGCAAAGAAACGTTGGTGGCAAGGTTGAGGGTGCTGAGTGTATTAGATAAATATGATTACAATGTTCGATATTCAACGCCCGTTTTGTTAATCGTTGAGTGTTGGGTAAAAGGTTGTAAATGGAGAATACGGGCTTCAACCATGGGTGATTCGCCGGTGTTTCATATTCGCAGATATTGTCGTCAACATACTTGCTCTGTTACGGAACGATATGGCGAGTAGCCGTAATTAAACCACCAATCCTAGCTCAATTATACAAGGATTATGTTGGTGGTGTGGGAGGTTTTGTTGTGCCAAATCTTGTTGGGGATGGGCTCAACCTATATATGGTGTACAGGTTGGCTACTGGAATACTTTAATATGTTTGTTTTATGGTTGGCTCTGTGAGTGTACTTGTTTATAGGGTGTCCAAACAGATCGTAGCTTAAGTTTGTTGGGTTTGTCAGAAATTAGTTGATTCTATGGCCTGCACTGCACATATATATTGTTTAGTGCTGATGTCTTTTACTGACCATTTTCATATAATAGCTTGGCTACTGGAAGGCACATCGTACACTTATAAAGGCGCGGGAGTATGTTAGGGTACACCTAAAAGTGGATACGCTGAATTACCTGCATATTTATACAGGCTGAGTTCCCTAATCCGGGACCCTTACTAGACTGGTCGTTGATGCAGAAGACAGATTCAAGTATGTTTTCATATTGCTGGATGCATTAAGGGTTTCTGTATATTCGAAAGTTGTAGCTGTAGATGGAACCTTTTGAAAGGTGAATTCAAAGGGACTCTTCTGATAGCGACAACACAAGATGGGAATTTTAATATTTCCCTCCGGCGTATGCGGTTGTTGATACAGAGAACGACGTGTCGTGGGAATGGTTCTTTACTCAACTAAGTAGTGTAATTCCTGATGATGAAGAGCTTGCACTAATATCTGACCGGCATAAATCTATTGGTAAAGCTATCGCTAAAGTGTACCCCCTGGCAAGTCGAGGAATCTGCACTTATCATCTTCACAAGAATATTATCCCGAGATTTAGTGGAGTGAAACATTCCGGCTGGTAAAAAAGCAGCTAATGTAGTTGATTTCGAAGAAATCTTCCAGCAAATTCAAGAAGCGAATCCGCAACTGCATGCTTACTTGGTTCGGGGCATGTAACCAAGTGGAGCAGGGCGCACTTTCCTGGTGATAGGTACAACTTCACCACGAGCAACATTGCAGAATCGCTAAACAAAGTACTGAATCCTGCCAGAGCCTATCCCATTGTAGAGTTACTAGAAGCTGTTCGGAATATGTTGACACGTTGGTTTGCTACAAGGAGAAAACAAGCTGCCGCAATGCCAACTTTACTCACCAAAGGAGTTGAGAACCTGTTACGTGTGACATTCATTAACATATCCATCGATATATATGTTAACGAAAGGCCTGAAAAATGTTAGTGGATATGTTGTGTTTTTTGGTTATATGAACTTACGCTTTGATTTACTCATAGGCACTTATTGAACAGTCAAGGCGTCTAAAGGTTCAAGAAATTGATGAAGATCGATTTGAAGTAAGTGGTGTTAACTCAACGCATGTTGTCAATCTGAGGTATAAGAGGTGTTCATGTAGGCGTTTTGATCTAGAGAGGATGCCATGCGTGCTATCGCAGCGCATATACGGCCAACGTATCAGTTATAAACCAGAACCATCCATACTCCGCAGAGACAGCCTCTGCAGTGGGTATGCGGAGGCGATAATGCCAGTAGATACATCCTGCATCGTTCCTACTGATATTACACCGTCCCGATGTAAACCGCCTTTTGTTAGGAATCCTCCAGAAGGCCAAAAATGACGAGGAGGAAGTCTTTTGTCGAGGTTGTGTTGGAGACGAAGCGGCCCGCAAACAGCATGCTTGTTCTCAGTGTCAACAGGTTGGCCACAACCGTACAACATGTCCAGCTAATACGTAGTGCATGGGCAACAATACACGTGATATCTTTTCTTGGCGCTAGGATAATACTCTTTTTTCCTAAGTGCCAACATAGCTTTTTTGTAACATGTTTATGATGGCCCTTTTTAATTTCTAAGCCCACATTTTGGTGAAACTATAATTGTTGGAGAAATTGTTTCAGGCTGCCCTAGATGGGCCTATTATTCGTGTGGGCTTTTTAGAAATCTCAAGCAAACGGTTTTCTGTTTGAATAAGAAGCTTACAAAAGCGAAATATATATGTTTGTTGGCTTTATATGGTCCATGAGAGAGGACATAATGCGATGGTTGGATAGTGTTGACATGTTCACTTATCGTAGATAACTATTGTTATGTACGTACATATATTACGGAGTACTATATTTTATATTTTGTTGACAAAACATAACCATATATTATCCATAATCAGCGTAACATTGGGTTCACTCAAAAGTACAAACTCACCGGGGAAAAAAAAGTTAACAAATTGCATAGATCTGTGCCGGTTCTTTAAATATGCTAAACTCCCTGAGTTCTCCCTATCGCCCATCTAGTTCCTTTCTTCTCAAGGTACTGCATTCTCCCCTACGTGCTCCATTATATGTTCTATATAGTAACGTGCAGCGTTTTCAGATCTGCAGTAAATATAGAAAGTGTATTAACGTATTTTACAGTAGCAACAAATACAATTATATATTTTAATAGGAAAACAAACAGCTTACATCTCCTTGTGATGTTCCATTTATCGAAATTTGGTTTTATATAGATTTGCGAAGAGGCGGTTGTGTTGACGAGGCAAGGAGCATCTACAGAACATTTACAAAATTAGATGTATATGGTTTCACAAGGCTAGTTTCCTTATCTGATCTATCAAATCGAACATACCTTCGTAGCTTCCAACCTTCCAGAACCGCAAAATACAAAAGACGGGTTCGGATGTAAAATACACCCGAGTGCTTCCCAAGCATTTATGAAGCGAGCAGCATAATCATCTAGGGCACGACACTTGAGGGTTTCATTCCTACGATTTTCTCATGTTAATATTGAACGGGAATACGAAAAAACTTTTAATGTAAATGTATTGAAAAGGTAGCACAAATCTCCTTTACCTCCCATTCAGTAGGGTGAGGACAACTTCATTGGCCGCATTTGCCCCCTCGAGCAATCTTCTGTCTTCCACCCCAACTACACACCCACAGACATCTGATTCGGGGTAGACACATACTTTAAACGTTACGACCTATGTATTTTGATATGAAATTGTCTACTAACCTATTTATTTAGTATCAGGCTAAAAACTAGTGATAATCACAAATATATCAATTAGCAATCGTTTTATAACGTTGTTTCAAACGATTTGTTTAATTTAAAATTGAAGATAAGCGTACCGAATGATATGGGATGGGTAATTCTCCCTCGAGATATATCACCCAAATCTTCGAAACGGAAGTAGTGTTTTGATTCACCGGTGAGAGCAGGCGCATCGTCGACTCATCAGTAAATTTGATTTGGAAAGGATGATGTGTATTCCTCTCCCTTAGTGTTGGCTGGATGACTTTGAAATCCCTAATTTCATACCAATCACCATCATAGATATACTTCCTCATTTTCTTATAGGTCCCTGGTAAAAACGCCACCTCGATTGTGTCACCCTACAAAGTGCATATCAATTGTGTATAAGATCACTGCGTTGGTTAACAACTTCGTGCAAATATTTTACAAAGCAAAGTGGACTAACCCGTGTATCAGCAAGGAGCAGAACCCGCTTCCAAAAGAACTCAGTAACATACCACGAATTCAAGACCTTCGCTTGGGTAATCCAATTCGTTTTTCCTGGTATAAGATCAGCGATGGCATCAACTCTAAACTCCATGGTTTTTTCTGATAATATCTTGTTACTCGTTTCTACCTTGGGTTTGGAAAGGAGACAGGGTGATGCTATTTAAATAAAACAAAACGTCGCGACTAGTAGTTGCGTCTTTCTACCGACAGCGCATAGATCCTTCTCTACTAAGCGCGACTCTTCGCTTTCTTTGTTTTTCTTCGGGTTTATATTTGAAATTTACTTTAATTCGTAGTGTACGTACAGACAAGTAATTTACGTATTGTACGTGGTTTTATTTTATTTTTATTGTTGATGTATCCTTCCCCAGCCCCCCCCCCAATGGTTTCTTAATTACGTTATGGCGCCCACCCAGTACGACAAAATTGATTCAATGGTTGGTATTGTAGAGTTATCCTAGTTTAAAAAAACCAAAATTTAGTTGCTGGCCCAGCAACATTGGAGGCCCAATACGAAAAGAAATTGTATTGTTTACTTTTCAATTGTTTTTCTCAGTAAGTCCGATGTAATTTTGGAAATTTTTAAATGGGTCCTCAACTCAAACTCTAAAATTGAGGCCTTCTGATGTGCGTTCGAATGGGCTTATTAAAATTGAGGCCTTCTTTTAGTTAGAGTTTAAGAAATAAACAACAAATCCATACCGAGTGGGATTATTAAAATTGAGGCCCGATACCTATGTATCATAGGGATGTGAACACTTCCGACTTCACCAACCGAATGCACACTAGTAACAAACAATACATTTCTCGTACCAAACGTAAGGACCCATGTACCCACACACACTTTGTTGTACATAAACAATTGGCAGATATCTATTGTGTATAGTTCTTTTGCAAGATAGAACAGTTAAAAAAGGAAAGGAACCAACATCAAGTGGTACATGCTTAAAAATAAGTAGAAGAGAAAACCATGGAAACAAAAGGCCGGATTCAGTCCGCGTAAACCCTATGACGTAGATATTAGTACGGCATTTATAACAGAAGGCATTTAGATGAAACGTTTAGGGCGTAACATCTAAAGAGATAATATAACTAAAGGATCTCGGATATAGATTTCGCCAACCACCAAAGGCCGCAATTGTTGCAGACCATGTCATAGTCTCGATACTTGAGAGAGTACAGACCATGCTCCAATAAACACAATTTAGCACATTCCGGAGAAGGGATCAAAGGGGCAATCGGATACACGAATGTATCCTTGTACGTGTTTTCTCGCGCCGTCTGATATCTACCTAGTAACATGAACAACTCCCTGCCCAAAATCCTTGTTTGAGTTGTGTTTAGTTGGTAGTGGTATGCAAAAAACAGGTAAAGATAATGACCCGCCATGTCGACGTTCCCATGTAACATAGAAAAAAACCACATGCTAGTGTGGCATTATCTTCTGCGGGTACGTTACGAGTTAGAAGTACCTCTCCTCAATGTCGCTTTCCTCGGCAACAACCCGGAGACCTTCGTAATAGATTGCCTTTTTGTTCCCAGCGTCAAGGCATTTTTCGAAGATACGCCGGTGCATCCCTTCCTCTTTTAATCTACGATTTCGATGATGTAATTTTTGGAACTTAGAAGGATGGCAAGTAATGCTGGAGATGTTAGCATCCTTGAGAACTTGATGCGTAAGCGCTGTTTTGACTCCCCGAGGTCCTGCCTTGACTATTGGAGCTAGGTAGTTCAAACCATCTACTGCGATTAACCCGAAGATGATAATCAACATCTCATCTGGTAGATGAGGCATTTTTTGAGACGCAGACGCCAGCTTGCTGTGGTTTTCCAGTAGGAACTGCAAGTTGTACAGAAGGGTGGTTGAGGAACTCAAAGTTCAGGTTGCACTCAGTGGGCTTTATTTTATAATTTATAGAACGCTCACGAGATACTTATTTCGCTAACACCATACCCGTTCATTGTTGTAATGTGCCGAGACATACGTCACTTACTACTAATTAATTAAAACTCGCTGAGATATAAATCACATCACGTTTAATGGCAACACGACTTTGGGGGTAGGAGTTGTCACTTCGTCCAACCTAATGTTGTCATGTCTACCCTAAGTAGAGCCTAGCGGAATTTAAGAGAAATAATTGTACAAGTAGTGTATAACGCATTTGACATCCGTTATTATGGTGGCGCCACGTATATACGTAATAGAAGGATATGCGTCAGCGGATTTATTTATATTTAATTTGCATAAAGGGGGTTTTACCCAAAAAAAAAATGCATCAAGGGAGATAATGCACGCACTATTCCTTCCCATTCTACGTACACGCAATTTTTTTACTGTAATACGTACAAGGCCTTAAAGTATAAACCTTTGTACGTACAGTAAACGTACTTACTCTTGTACGTACACTAAACGTTGTTATTACACAAACATCTTTTAGGCTGTGTACGTCTTACTAGTATTATATTTAAGTTGTTTTGCAATGGGAAGGTACGAGTTATATAGTTTTATATTCATAAATCATCTCTGATGGTCACATTTAGTCACCCAACCTCTTAGCTTTCGTAAACAACATATTAAGTAGCGATAGAATCCGCGTTCTTATAATAATTATAGGCCGTACAAGGATTATAGAACATAGTAGAACTGCGTTGATAACAGGATATTCGTTACATATTACGTTTAGGGCAAAAATATTATGAGAAAAAATAACTACAGGATCTCGGACATAACATTAACCAACCACCAGAGGCCGCAATTTGTGCAGACAATGTCATAATCTTGATAGTTGAGAGAGTAGAAACCATGCTCCAATAAACACAGTCGACCACATTCTGGAGAAGGGATAAAGGGAGCAATAGGATAGACGAATGTGTCCCTGTATGTGTGATGTTCATATATTTTACCTTGTTTTCCCCTAGTTTATTTACATCTTTTGCATCTTTTGTTATCCATTTAGGCCATTATTGTGTAGCTTTAGGACAAATCTTGCATTAGAGTTTAGTTGCATTGCATTTGCATCTTTTCATGCATAAACAGGTGATTTTGGAGTTTAAGGAGCATGGAAGCAATGGAGAAGAGATGTGAAGCAGTCATGAGGAGGAAAAAAGGGAGTTAAGGCTGAAAGAACCAAGGTCCGGAGTCCAGCTCGACCAAGCACTCGACCGAGTGGGAGATGGACTCGACCGAGTGGAGATTGCACGTGACAAGCCAGCTCGACCCCTAGCTCGACCGAGCACTGGTCGAGTTGACCGAGCCGTTGACTACTTTTGACTTTTTCTATTTTTAGGGCTTCCACCTTCCCCACTATATAAAGCCTTGTACCTGCAGCCACCAAAGAGTTCAGCTTTTTAGATATTCTCAGAAACCTAGTTTTTACCTTTTTAGGATTTATTCCTTTTGCTTTTTATTTTCTTTTTAGATTTGGTACTTGAAAAAGACTTGTTCTTCAATATTGGGAGTTTCATAACTTTCTTAATATTGAGAATTTGAGTTGGATCCTTTAATCAATATTAAAGATTTTTGTTTTATCTTTCTAATAATGCAAGTTTCAATAATTTCTGGGTTTATGATTTGTTTGATCATGTCTTGTTGTGAGTAGTCTTCTTAGGATCTTGAGGATGGTTAGGATGGGCTGATCTTGTGATTTGTGTGACTTGGTCAAGCTTGATTGTTGTAGATCTCTTCTAGGGTAGATGATCTTAATGCTGATTCTATATCTGAGAGGGTAGAGTCTGATTTCAAGCTTCTTAGCATCACACCAATGTTTAGGGAGCATAGATAAGGCTAGATCTAGAGCTTACCATTAGGCTTTCTAAGAGATTAGGAGTCTTGTTTGGTTTGAGATGTATTGCTTAATGCCTGCTTGTGTAGATTCTTTTCTTTGTGAGAACAAGTCTAGAAGATGCATAGGTTTGATTGTTTCTTGACCATGAGAGTGGGAGAAACTTGTCTTAGATTAGTATGTCTAGAGATTTGTTGACCAAGTTAGATAGTCACAATGATCAGTTCATCCCATGAATCCATCCTCAGGACCTTCCTTGTTTATTGATTTTAAAGTCTTAATCCTGTTAGTTGCTTGCTGTTTGATTTGTGTTTGCTCTGCTATGTTTTTTTTTGTGTTGCTCTGTTTTCCCGGATTAGTCTAGCTCGACCACTCACTCGACCTACACTCGGTCGAGTGCTGGTCGAGTTCATCCCCAGAACTCTTGTTTATGATTTGTGATTGTCTTGTTTCATTCCTGTTTCATTCCTATTGCATACATTTAGCTTTATGTTCATTACTTGTCTTGCATTAGTTCATCAGTAGTAGTTTCTATTTCTGTTCTTGCATCATTACTGTTATAATCATTCTGTTTCATTTGCATTTAGTTCTTAGTTCTTGTAGTTTACTTTCTGCTTTTTACATTTTCATCTTAGGATTGTTAGTGACAAACAATCTTTACATTTGGCTTGACTTAGATTCATATTCATATCTTGATTGTTCACAAGCACTCAAATTGGATTGACACCTCTTATACTGCAACTGCATAAGGGGAATTGAAACACCCAGCCATACCATATCATACCATTGCATACACTGCCACCTTTCATCTTTCACCACCACAAATTATTCATGTTTCAATTTGGCGCCGTTGCCTGTTTGAGTTTGTTTTGTGACATTTAGGATCCATATTAGTCTAAGATTAAGTTCTTTTATACACTTGTGAGGTTGCTGTGCTTGAATCTTCTGTTTCTGGGTTGAAGTTCCATTTCAGGTACCACTCGACCAGTCACTCGATCGAGTCGTGATCGAGCACTTGCTCGAGCCAGACCCCGGATCTCTTTTAACCTCAGTTTCCAGTCGACCTACACTCCTACTTGAGCTTGTGCTCAGTCGCTTGCTTGGCAAAAAATCGTTTGTGTTTGTTGATGCACACAAGGTCCAAAGGAAAGGACAGTCTTCTTAGGCATAGTGACAGCTTCAACAAGTTGACCAAGGGTATGGGATCCAAGAAAAGGAGGGTTGTTCAGCAACAACAAGAGGTTCCAGTAGCTATGGATCATCAGGATCAGGTTCAGAGATCAAGAAATATTGGTGCTGGAGATGCACCCAACACACACAACCAAAGAGCTGGCATTGTGCCACCAACAGTTGCCAACAACAACTTTGAGATCAAGAGTGGATTGATCTCAATGATTCAGGCAAATAAGTTTCATAGATTGCCTATGGAGGATCCACTTGATCATCTTGATGAGTTTGACAGAATCTGTGGTCTTACCAAGATCAATGGAGTAAGTGAGATGGTTTCAAGCTGAGGTTGTTCCCTTTCTCTCTTGGGGACAAGGCTCATTTATGGGAGAAGACTCTGCCCACTGGTGCTATCACTACTTGGGATCAATGTAAGAAGGCTTTCTTGGCCAAATTCTTCTCCAATGCTAGGACTGCTAGATTGAGAAATGAGATCTCTGGATTTGCTCAAAGGAACAATGAGAGCTTTTGTGAAGCTTGGGAGAGATTCAAGGGCTACCAAACTCAATGTCCTCATCATGGTTTAAGTATGGAGTCATTGTTGAGCACACTGTATAGAGGAGTCCTTCCAAAGTTCAGAGTGCTTCTTGACACAGCTTCTAATGGAAACTTCCTCAACAAGCATGTGGAAGAAGGATGGGAACTAGTTGAGAATCTTGCTCAGTCAGATGGCAATTACAATGAAGATTATGATAGGACCATAAGGAGTTCCTCAACTGATCAAGAGGACAAGTACAAGAAGGATTTGAAGATGGTCAATGAGAAACTTGACAAGATACTCCTCAGCCAGTCCAAATCCATCCACTTCATTGGTGAAGAAGAAGCTCCAGTTCAAGAGGGGGAGAATGAGTTTGCTGAGCTTTGCTATATGCAAAACCAAGGTGGATTCAAGGGCTACAACCAAGGTGGTTTCAATAAAAACAACCTATCTTATAGGAGTACCAATGTGGCTAATCCACAAGATCAAGTCTACCCTCCTCAACAGCCTCAACAGCACCAAAACTATATCCCCAAACAACAACAGCAGGTGTTCCAGCCCCAGTTGTGTCCCCCACCAGGGTTTCAGACTAACCAAGGCCAAGAACAAGACCTTAGAGCTATGATACAGCAGCTGTTGATTGGTCAAACCCAAGGAAAGATTGAGGAAGCCAAGCAGTTTGCTGAGCTAAACCAAAGGCTTACATCCCAGTATAATGACCTGAACATGAAGTTTGAAGGTCTTAATTCTATAGTGAAGTATATGGAGAGTAACATAGCCTCTTTTTCATCTCCAAAACCCAACCAACTCCCTGGAAAAGCTGTCCAAAATCCAAGGGAGTTCACAGCCAAAGCCATTCAAGTTCATGAGGAAGAAGCCACTGAGGACAGTGCAGTTCAAGTTTGGGGGAATTCATTAGTTACTGAAGCCCCAGATGATGTTTGTGCAAGTAAATTGGAACTTGCACCTGAGCTCGACCATGGACTCGAGCAGCCACTCGACCGTGTGCATGCTCGAGTGGTCGATCGAGCTGGACAGTCCGAGGCTGACAAACCTGCCAAGTACATTCCTCCTGCCTACAAGCCTCCACTACCTTTTCCTGGGCGTTTCAAAGCACAGAAGATTAGGGAATTAAGGGAAATCATTGAGAAAAAGGCATTTTTGGCTAAGCAACAAGAGGAAAAAAGGGTTTTGAATGAGGAAGCTGTGGTTGAGAAGAAGGAAGAAGTGTTGGCTATACAAGAGATCACCATAGCTTACCAAGAAGAGGAGAGAGGACCTGCCTTGGAACAGTATGAACCATATCCTCTCTACAAAAAATTTTTGCTTGATTTGTCTAAGAAGAAGGCTGAAGCTCAAGATGAGAAGGATCTTGAGAACCTTGGAGGAGTAATCATTCCAATAAAGCTCAGTGATCCAGGACCTTTCTATCTGCCCTGCACAATCAGCTACCTTCACTACAATCAATGTCTTTGTGATTTGGGAGCTTCAACAAGTGTCATGCCTTATTCCATAGCCCAAAAGCTTGGAAGAACTGATTTCAAATCTACCAATCTCCATGTGTGCCTAGCTGATGGGACAAATAGAGAGGTAGTTGGAAGGCTGGAGAATGTCCCAATCAAGATAGGGAGAGCAAGGATTCATACTGATTTTGTGGTGATAGAAATGGACAAGGAGCCTGAGGATCCAATCTTGTTAGGGAGGCCATTCTTAGCTACTGTTGGAGCAGTCATTGATGTCAAGGAAGGTCTTGTGACCTTGAACATTACTGAAGATGTGGTTATGAAGTTCAATATCCACAATCCAACCAACCTTCCTACCATTGATGACCAGCCTTTTACTATCAAGGACAAAGGTGGTCAAGGAAGCTTAGGTGATAAGGCAACCCCAAAGGCTGAGTTCCCACTTCAAGAGGATTCTGTTGAGAAGCTTAAGAGGTCAATTCAGGAACTGACTAGTATGGTTGAGGGCCTTCAAGTGAAGCTGAACAAGAGGTCTTTGAGGAAAGCAAGACCAAGGCTTAAAATCAAGAAGAAGTATGGTTTGTGTGCTAAGGGTGAGGTGATCAAGGATCAACTTCACAGTGACCAAGAGGTTCCAGAGAGGATTTCATCACCTCCTTGGTATATAGATCAAGTCTAAGAAGGAAGCCAAAGTCAAGCTTAGTGACTTTAAACAAGCTCACTAGGGAGGAAGTCCCTAAGAGTCCCTAAGGTATCCTTTGTAAATATGGTTTAAATTCTTAGTAGTTTTGATGTGTTTTCTTTTATGTTTTTGTTGGACAGGCTTTTTAGTGAGAATATAGTTGGGTAAGGAGAGATGTGGACATAGAGAAGAAGGCTCGCAGGCCCACTCGACCTGGCCACGAGAGGTACTCGGCCGAGCTAGACAAGAACTGAGGCCCATTCGATTCCATTTCTTCTAGAATGATCGAGTGGAGGGAAGAACAAGGAGAAAATTTTTGAAAGTTCAAATTTGGTCAAGGAGCTCGACCACGTGCTGGTCGAGTGTGGGGTCGAGTGGCAGCCAAAAAGCAAGTCAAAGATTCCCAATTCAAATTTGAATGGTAAGGACGCTCCACCCTGGTTTCCTTGTCCCCTTAGCTTCTTTAAATAGCCCTTGCTCGATCCTATACCTCTCACACTTTCTCATTTGCTCAAAACATTTAAATTCAAGCTTTAAAATTTCTCCCAAAGTTCATCTCTTGCTCTAGCTTTGTTTTTTTTTTCAAGTTTTTGGGTCACTAACCTATTAACTTTGAGCTTTGAGTCTATTTTCCTTCAGATTCTTTTGAAAATGTCTTCCAAGATAACCAAGAAGTCTCACAAAACCGCTGCAAGCTCCATGGAACGTCGTGATGCTGACCTTGAATCAAGAGGTGGAGCTGGGAGAGCCACTCGACGGTCCACTCGATCGACCACTCGACCGCGTGACCGTTCGAGCAGTCGGTCGAGCCAGGTGCCGAGTCTCAGGAAAAAAACAGTTGAGGAGGATCCTGAGAGGACTGAGAGTGAGGAGGAAAGGGAGCCTACTATTGATGAGATGATAAGGGGATACAGAGCCAAAGGGAAGAGGCCAGCAGTTGAAGTGGAGCAAGAAAAGAGTGAAAGTGAAAGTGAGGAAGAGAGTGAAGAAGAAGAATTGATGGAAGATGGAGAAGCTGAGTCTTGTGGTTTGTCAAAGAAGCATCTTTATGATGCTTTCATGAGGATGGAGTTCTTGGGAACTAGATATCCACACAAGGAGACTATGGAGAAGCTTGCCATTGATGGAGATGTGGAATGTCTTTTTGAGAAGAGCAGCCTTACCAAGTTCATGGGACTTTGCATGGAAGGCTATAGAGAGGAAAGCTGTGAGTTCCTGGCCACTGTCAAGCTGCACCAATATTTGAGGAAAGATGCTGAAGTAGGAGCTGGTCATATCTCCTTCACGATCAAAGGGAAGAAGCATGAGCTTTCATTGAAGAAGCTGGCTGATGTGTTTGGTTTTGAGGTTGGGAGCCATAGGAGCTTGATGGTTCCAAGAGAAGAATTGTATGCTGTATGGGAGACCATTGGGGATAACAAGTACTACTCATCCTCAAACTCCAAGAGCTCAAGGATAAGGAGCCCAGTCCTAAGGTACTTCCACAAAGCTCTTGCCAACACTTTCTTTGCAAGAAAGGAAACTGGAAACATCAATGAGGGAGAGCTGAAGATGATTGACTTGGCTCTCAATGGAGTTCTTCTTCAAGCAAGAAATGGAACCATCATCCTTGGTAGCACTGTGGAGACTGATCTTGCAATGGTGTTGATAGACCACATGATTTATTTGAGAAGTTGGGTAGGCAAGCTTGAGAACAAAGGTTCAAGAGGAGCACTTACCATTGGAGGCATCATCACTCCAATCCTTCAAGCTGCTGACATCCAACTTAGAGGAGAAAGGGCCTTACCAAGATGGATTGACTCAAGCTACCTAACCTCCACTCTCATCCTAGCCAAGGAGATGCATCAAGGGAACCACATTTTCAACTTTGAGCTTCCAACACTTGGGAAAAAGCAACTCATATTGCCTAACCAAGAGCTTACCACCATTCAAGAAGGAGCCAACATTGACTTTTGGCCAGCTGAGGAGCATTGGTTTGATGGAGTGGTTCAGCCTAGGGTTGAGGAAGCTGGGAATGCACAAGTGGCTGATGGAGAGGAGCAGTTTTATTTTGAAGACTATGAGCCCAATCCAAGAAATAGTAGAGGAGTAAGGGAGAATGCAAAGAGAATGACTCTCTTGCAAAGATGGAACAAGTGGAATGGGAAGAGGTTTGATAAGCTCAAGAAGAAGGTGACTAACATGGCTAAGTCCATCAAGGGACTAAAGAAGGAGATTGCTGAACTGAAGAGTGGAAACTCATCTCCAAGCCATTCAAGCCCTTTGAGGAGGAGTAGCTCAACTAGAGCACTTTCAAGAGTTGCAAACCCTGTGGAACCATCTAGGGCTTCAATGTATGAGCCAAATCAGAGGAAGAGGAGCTCAAGTACCCGAGAACAACAGTTTTCGAGGCACTCGACCGGGTCACTCGAGCACCCACTCGACCGAGCACCACCAATGCACTCGGTCGAGCACCAGCCCAGACCACCCTATGGCTTCCCACCTCCAGCTGCTTATCCAGGTTATCCACATTACCCTCCCTTCCCACCCCAATACTTTATGGATCCCACACTCTACCAGCAGTACCAGCAGTACCAGACTCAAGATTTGGAGACTCGCAACCCAGCTCGACCCCCCCACTCGAGCATGCACCCGACCGAGTCAGGCTCGATTGGCATCGTCGAGCTGCCCCACAGTCCATCTCCAAGCCACCAAGAGGACCCCAACTACTCATATGACAGCATGCAGATGGATGTGGACAACTTCTTCCACAATTCCTAAGGTACCATCATCACCTTACCATTGTTTATACCATAGCATTTGATGTTGTGTTTTGTTTTTGTTTTTAGTTTTGAATCCTCTTACAAATTTCTTTCACACAGAGGACTGTGTGATTTAAGTTTGGGGGAGGGTTTGAGATAGCATTTGATGTTGTGTTTTGTTTTCTTATTTCAAATTTTTATCATCATCATGTTAGCACTTGCATAATCATTTAAGGCATAGAAAAACCATAAAAATTTGAAAAATTTTGAAAAAATCTTTATAAAAAAAGAGTGTTCATATAGTTTGCATTGCATATTAGGATCTTGTTTAGCATGTTTCATATAGAATTGTATAATATTTGCATTAGGGATCTATGATGAGTTTTTCCTTGTTAGCTTGCTTAATTCACTAGACTAGGATCAATGCCCAAGTTAATAGTACTTTGATGCTAGTTGAGTGGTTAGAAGCATAAGATTGAACCAAGCCTTGAATTCCTGCATTGCATTTGGTCTAAATTGAAGCATGTTGTGATTTGATTCCATTTCCTATCTATAAGAACCTAATATTGACTTTTAATTATCAATGTGTGCATTGCTTTAAACTCATGGATATCATATACATATTTGGATCATCTTTCTCCTTTTTAACACTCTTGTTGATCCAAGTAGCTGATTAAATCATTAAGATCAGTTCCCCTACCCCTTAACCAAACCTTCTTTCAAGCATTGTTTATTCTTGTGTGTGTGAGGCCTATTTTGGGATTGAGCCTTGTAGAAAGTGTTAGGTTTGAACTGACAAGAGTAAGACCTTGTGTAGTTCTAGTTTGCATTTTCCAAACTAGATAGGACTAGGTGGTTCACTTGTTGGGTTTGGGACTTGGCTGTTATAAAAAGAAAAGAAAGAAAAGAGGAAGAAAAAGGGTAGAGTCTTTAGGAGAGGGATGTGTTTAAGTGAAAGCTAATGTCTAGTGAAAGGATGGGAAGTAAGAAAATGGTTATCTAAGATGGTTCTAGTTAAAAGAAAAAGAAAAGAAAGCAAAGAGCAGTTTAGCAAAAAGCTTAAATGTCATAAGAGTAAGAAGAAAAGAGAACCATAGAAATCAATAAGAATCCCCCATCCCACTAGAAAGATCAAATAAGGAACCTCTCCTAAGACTTGAAAACCAAAAGAGAAAAGGGTTAAAGAGAAAAGAAGAAGTTAAAGGGTAGCACTAGGATCATTTGGGTTTAGATTGTTAGGATAAACACTTTGGGTGCCTTTGGGTAGACAAGGTTTTGTTCTTGTATGTGTCTAAGTGTTCTTACCTTTAGCATTCTTCTAAAGCTCAATCCATTTTTTATGAGAGAACCTTGATGTTGACAAGCCCCACTCTAAAAAGAGACCTTCATTGTCTCAAAACCCTTGTTACCAAGCCAAATGAGTTTAAGCATTGCATAGAATTGATTCATGTTCTTGATTAATGAATGTTAAAGGAAATGGTTGATTTGAATGCATGTGGATGTCTAAGGCTCAAATCAGTAAAGGTTGTGATATGCTTGTCTAAAATTTTTAAGTACAGCTCATTCAACTTGCATCATAGTACTAGTAACTTGGACATTGATTCTAGATGGTCTATTTGCAAGTTTTAGGAGCTGAGATCCAACTTTCAAACCTCATCTACCTTCTTATGTCTTGTTTATTTGCTTGAGGGCAAGCAAAGACTAAATTTGGGGGTGTTGATGTTCATATATTTTACCTTGTTTTTCCCTAGTTTATTTACATCTTTTGCATCTTTTGTTATCCATTTAGGCCATTATTGTGTAGCTTTAGGACCAATCTTGCATTAGAGTTTAGTTGCATTTCATTTGCATCTTTTCATGCATAAACAGGTGATTTTGGAGCTTAAGGAGCATGGAAGCAATGGAGAAGAGATGTGAAGCAGTCATGAGGAAGAAACAAGGGAGTTAAGGCTGAAAGAACCAAGGTCCGGAGTCCAGCTCGACCAAGCACTCGACCGAGTGGGAGATGGACTCGACCGAGTGGAGATTGCACGTGAGAAGCCAGCTCGACCCCTAGCTCGACCGAGCACTGGTCGAGTTGACCGAGCCGTTGACTACTTTGACTTTTTCTATTTTTAGGGCTTCCACCTTCCCTACTATATAAAGCCTTGTACCTGCAGCCACCAAAGAGTCCAGCTTTTTAGATATTCTCAGAAACCTAGTTTTTACCTTTTTAGGATTTATTCCTTTTGCTTTTTATTTTCTTTTTAGATTTGGTACTTGAAAAAGACTTGTTCTTCAATATTGGGAGTTTCATAACTTTCTTACTATTGAGAATTTGAGTTTGATCCTTTAATCAATATTAAATATTTTTGTTTTATCTTTCTAATAATGCAAGTTTCAATAATTTTTGGGTTTATGATTTGTTTGATCATGTCTTGTTGTGAGTAGTCTTCTTAGGATCTTGAGGATGGTTAGGATGGGCTGATCTTGTGATTTGTGTGACTTGGTCAAGCTTGATTGTTGTAGATCTCTTCTAGGGTAGATGATCTTAATGCTGATTCTATATCTGAGAGGGTAGAGTCTGATTTCAAGCTTCTTAGCATCACACCAATGTTTAGGGAGCATAGATAAGGCTAGATCTAGAGCTTACCATTAGGTTTGCTAAGAGATTAGGAGTCTTGTTTGGTTTGAGATGTATTGCTTAATGCCTGCTTGTGTAGATTCTTTTCTTTGTGAGAACAAGTCTAGAAGATGCATAGGTTTGATTGTTTCTTGACCATGAGAGTGGGAGAAACTTGTCTTAGATTAGTATGTCTAGAGATTAGCTCATAGCTTGCTTGAGATTTGTTGACCAAGTTAGATAGTCACAATGATCAGTTCATCCCATGAATCCATCCTCAGGACCTTCCTTGTTTATTGATTTTAAAGTCTTAATCCTGTTAGTTGCTTGCTGTTTGATTTGTGTTTGCTCTGCTCTGTTTTTATTGTGTTGCTCTGTTTTCCCGGATTAGTCTAGCTCGACCACTCACTCGACCTACACTCGGTCGAGTGCTGCTCGAGTTCATCCCCAGAACTCTTATTTATGATTTGTGATTGTCTTGTTTCATTCCTGTTTCATTCCTATTGCATACATTTAGCTTTCTGTTCATTACTTGTCTTGCATTAGTTCATCAGTAGTAGTTTCTATTTCTGTTCTTGCATCATTACTGTTATAATCATTCTGTTTCATTTGCATTTAGTTCTTAGTTCTTGTAGTTTACTTTCTGCTTTTTACATTTTCATCTTAGGATTGTTAGTGACAAACAATCTTTACACTTGGCTTGACTTAGATTCATATTCACATCTTGATTGTTCACAAGCACTCAAATTGGATTGACATCTCTTATACTGCAACTGCATAAGGGGAATTGAAACACCCATCCATACCATATCATACCATTGCATACACTGCCACCTTTCATCTTTCACCACCACAAATTATTCATGTTTCAATGTGTCTACTCGCGCCGTCTGATATCTACACAGCAACCGGAACACCCCCTTGGCCAGAAACCTTGCTCGTTCCGATTTAAGTGGGTAGTGATGTGAATCAAACAGTTCAAGAAAATGTCTAGCCATCTCGCAGTTCCCAACTAACATAGAAAAAAACCCACAAGCGAGTGTTGATATAGGTTCCGCGGGAACGTTACGAGTTAGAAGTGCGATACCTTGCTTAATATCTTCCACCTCTGCAACAACCCGGAAACCTTCGAAAAAAATTGCCTGATTGTTGCCAGCATCTAGGCATTTTTCGAAAATACACCTATGGATCCCTTCATTTTGGACTCTACCATTTGGTTTATGTGGTGTTTGGAACATCGTCGGATGCCAGCATAAGCTGAAGAGGTTAGCAACCTTTAAAACTTGGGGAGACAGCGCCGTTTCTACACCTCGATGACCTGCCTTCAGTATTGGAGCAAGGTACTCCAAACCATCAACTGCGAGAAAGGCAAGGATTTTAATCAATATTTCATCGGGTATATCAGGCATTTTTCCAGTTGCATGCGGCATTTTCACTAGCTTTTCCTAAAACAATGTTTCGTATGTGTTGCAACTTGTGGATGGTACTCTAAATAAAGGGAGAGTTGTAGTTGGGAGTTGCAGGTTCTATAATAATTTCTGCCCATGAACGGCCCCACATGCATAAGTGCGGTTTGTAATTTTATTTTTTTTTTAATCCGGGTTATGTTACCAATAAAGAATTATTTAATACTAATACAAGTTAAAAATCATCACATAATTCGACATAGAGAGAGGTCAAACTATAGCCTAAATACGTAGTAATCATTGTTCCATACAAACCATGTGTGAATATATATAGAATGCTAACCAGAAACATATTTAGTTCACACTGTGACCAGATTTCGTAACTTAGTAATGATTACAAATACATCATATTAAACTTACTCATCAAGACACATCGATGAGATATTATTGTGACATCCCTCTACTTACATGTTAAACAACTCTTCTACGTCTTCGCATATAAGACTTTTGCGGGTATCAGTTGTCACATCGCAGTTGCCAACTGGTGTCATGACCTGCCACTACGTTAAGCTGAGCGGGTAGTGAATAATCGAGATTGAGATAGTAGATTATATATTAGACTTCAAATCCGTAATATGGTTATGACACGTGTATACTAATAGGGGATGTGGGGGATAATATATTGTTATGATGTAAAGAGGCCTAAAATATTAACGGCCCATTACAACGACACTCCATCTATTTTGTTAGTGGATGTTTTTAAATCTTAATAATTAGTGGTTTGTTGTCACCTCGCCATCTTGTCACGCAGTTATAGTATGTATCATTTATATCCATACCAAATACTTCCCCAACCATATCAACAAGTTGGTATTATAAAATTGTTTGCATTCCTATGTGCACATAATACTGTTCGCAAAAAATATGGCCAACCCAAATCTTCCTGACGATCTGTTGGCGCGAATAGCTAAACTAATGGCAGCAAAACACTGGTGGTACATGCAGTCACTCCTACGTTCGGGAAATAGAGGTAAAACTATAGTTTACCGTCGCGACGTCTTGAAATAGGCAAACATCTTCAACATGTGCAGTGACCCCGATGATATCATGTATGGTGGTCGAAACAGGAAGTTTTTTGAAAGGTGCCTTGATGCGGATAATCCAACGGCCATATATTATGAAGGCCTTCGTCTTGCAACAAAAGATGGGGACATAGAAGGGGCCGTAAATTTACTCCAGCGTAACGTACCAACACATGCCGACGCTAATCTTGCGTCTGCCATGTTTTGCATCTGTAAAGGGTCTGGAGTCCAGGCGGGTCATTTGCTTCAGCTGTTTTCTATAAAACACTACCCACTTGACTCCGAAGAGGTTGGAGATATGTGTGAAGAACTCATCACTGAGCTTATTCACTATGCAGCATCACACAAAACAACTTATGGTGTGTTTTTTGACTACCCTGATGATGGGGAAATAACAACTCCTTCGTGCGCACTAAAACGCGCGCTCTCAATGAGGAAGAAAGACGTACGCAATATGGTGGGCCCTTAGAAGCATCGTTGCAGGAAATGCACAATCTGGTGGTGCGCTCGCCGAATTAGTCAAATGCTTTGGTAGTTATAACGAAACATGTTTGCATTTCCTTGTTTCCGTGTACACCTTATCTCCTATCAAATGCTTTCCTCGTTTCCGTGGCCCTTACAAGCATCGTTGTCAGCGATGCACCTTTGCAGAAAAAGGCAAGCTAATAAAGGTAACCACGAACTTTGTTAGATGCGATAACTGGACAATTGATTTAATTTTGGTACACAAATATATTTAACGAAGTTGATAACACATGCACAGCATAGGGATGAAGCAATATGGTAGATTTTCAATACACTTTAGGTTGCCTTTCTACGCTCCACAAACTGAACACAGTAAAATGTTTAGTTCCATGAAAACTAATAGTTTATCGAATATTTTATTCTCAACGATACATGACTAAGACCTACATCAACAGTTACATGCCCGGGTAGGTTGAATTGAATTGTACCCTTTTATAGTTAAAATTGAAACCACTATATTTAATATATAATATAGGGAGGTTTACAATGTGTTTGTATCTATTAGTAGTCGTATTTAATGCAATGACATGTTGCAAATTTTAATGGAATGGCCAACTGATTTGACGTCCATATAAATAAATTTTAATCGATATGACTTGCAGGGTTGCAGATGTCAATTATCAGTTATGTAATTTTACTTATATACGTACACGAGTACCAAAGAACCAACAGAGCTTGTTGAATACTTTTGGCGTGGCGTATAAACAGAAATAAATCATTACAATTTTTTTATAAATATGTTCCTATACAATCAGTACATTTTACTGTTAAATACCATCGAGTTAATTACCTCTTAGAGTAAAAATAAAATTACCACTGTTCTCACTATATATATATATATGTGTGTACGTAAGAAGATGTTTTATTCCCTACACACAGCAAATACCATCCACAGCCCATATCGTCTCCCAAAAAAAAAAAAAAAAAAAAAACAATGAACACCCCTCCGAACGAGATATTCTTGGCCATCAAGCTGCCGAACCCCACAAGCCTCCTTGTCAATTTTATACCCGTATCTGTCACTCCTATCCCCGCCTTGGTCGAGGCGCTGAACACTGTCGACCTCCAAACTGTTCAACTTCGTCTCTTCATCACGTGGCCACAGTTCATCACTATGGAGTCTAAGTTCAGGCCTTACTTTGAGCTTCTCCTCTACAGGGGCCACATCGTAGCCAACTATCTTGAGGGCGTCAGGCTAGCTTCAAACTCCCCCACCTTTGCGTTAGGTATGGCAAAGCTACGCTATTTTGCACCAACGGATCCGTATGCGAATTTCGCTTATGTGCTGTTCGCAACATTTAGCGGCCAAGTGATGGAGGCCGAGGCGTTTGGCAATATTTTCTGGTTCATGGTCCCTCACATGAACACCGCCGTTGAAGTCGCTGACCTGGTTTTGTTCCATGTTGCGAACCTCCATCTCCGTGGTCCCCTTTTTGAAGTGAGCTCGTCGCCTTCTCTCCTCCACCACCGTAGGTGTACGTGCAGTAGCTACCTCACCGGGTGTAAGTCCTGTTTTTTCTACTGGTATGCACAGGAGTTGCGCTTGTTCTTTTAAGTTCATGTTTTCATGTTAATTTTTTTTTTTTGGCGGCTTAACTTAGTGACGACGTTTTCAACTAGGTTAATGTAGAAATATTATGTACTTGATGGTTGTTTTTTTCTTTTTGGAACCTCGAACCCGTTATCCGGTGTATGCCGGAGTTTATTTTATAATCAACGTATGTTTTCTATTTAGTGTTATCCCGCCATCGTACATGGGGGAAAACCTATGTATTTGTGTACGTATAACGTGACAGGGTATCGTACATAAATACATAGTTATGTTGTGTGTGACGTGTACGTATAACGTGACGTGTACGTATCGTTCTGTTTTATTTAATAACATACCCTACAAATGGTCGAAGTACGTACCACCGCTCATGTACGTGGCAGACGTATACAACAACACATTAAAACAAATAACTAAAAACTTTAAAGAGCAGCCACTGGAGATTATAGAACTAAAGGATTTCACATATATATATATGCTTCAACAACAGAGGAGGTAGGTTGTGAAATTTGTATATATACTGTACAATATAATTACTCTGCGTGTCTTTTTTGCACAATGCACAATGAAGAATAAGTTATAGTGTATTATTTGGGAAAAGGTGTACGTAATGCTTACGCAACATCATACTGGTTCACACGATAAAGGTTGTTCTCTCGTCGTCTGGGTACCCAAAAATATATTTCGTTCAGATAATAAGTAAACTGTACACGTTAGGCAAAGTTTATAATTATTACTTGCTTAAAAAGTGTTCAGTAAACACTATGATGAAATAAAAGTCATTTCTAAATTTAAGTAAGAACGACTTTCCACACAAGAAGATGTCAAATCCTTGCATGTACTTGTCGCATTTAATGCTATAGCTGTTTGCTGTTCCGGACGTGAAATTGGAAAGTTGTGTAGTTCGTATATAATATGACTCAAATCCGATTCGTAGAAAAAGACACTTTTCCGTACTAGCATATTTTACAATGATGGTGTTGAATAAATTTTTCAACTGTTGACCTGTTGAATTTTTAAATAATTATAAATAATTATATAAATAAATTTATATAGAAAATAATTAATTTGAAATTATATTAATTAACTTTAAATTGATAATTATTATCAGATATGTAATCATAAATCATAAATTAAAATTAAATTAAAGAAATATAAAATATTAGAGTAAGGTGTTGAATCTGTTAACCATTGTGCATAGTTTACACGAGTAAACCATGAAGTTTACACGAGTAAACCTTGAATGGGGAAAAGCATGAAGTTCTCTCATCACTTTATAAATCAAATATGTGGCTGTTCAAGTGCACATCAATGGTGAAAAGCACCAAGTCCTCTTATCACTTTATAATTTACCATTCAAGATAGATATTATTTTTAACTGCTGTTTATTTGTCTTTTTGTGGTTAATGCATGAGAAATACATGCATAAATTGTATACCTTTTTTTATGCTCGTCACCCTTAATCTGGACCTAAACAACTATATATTTGATATACCTTTATTCTGCATGTAAATCTGTAACCGCTAATAACCTGAACAGCAAAATATTTTTTTTTTGCTTATCGATGTTTGTTAATATGAAGGAGTTTAATGGTTAAGGTGTCGGCTTATCGATATCCTCTTTCCTTTTGGTCGGGATCTCGTTCTTAGTTTATGATTCCCGGTTATTTCTTAGTGTTGTAAATATACAAACTATAAATATGTACGTATACTACATTGGGAAGGTACGTACATTTGGGGTCTTATTAAACAGAAACCATGGAAAGTCGCAAGGGCGCGTCGTTTCAAGGTGTCGTTCTCCGTAAATATTTAAATTGGTCCCAACCTTCGTGTTTCCTAACACGGTTTCAAGTAAGAGAGATCCAAAATCTGAGATCACCATGAGCTTCAGAACCGATCATATTGCTGAACTGGACCGTGACAGAAGGAATTGGTGTTGGTGTATCCACGCCAAGGTGTTGAACGCTTGGTCGATCCGCGAATGCTTTGTCAAACGGGTTCTCCTACTTGTGGATGAAGAGGTTAGTTAAACATGTCTATCTTATTTCGCTAAATCAAACAATTTTTGATGTATAACAATTTATCTGTTATGAAGGGTTCAACAATCGAAGTGGCGTTTCTACAGGGTCAAAACCCAAATATCCCGCCAAACCCTGAAATCGGTACCTGGTACGATATTCGGGAGTTTAAATTAATCAATCCAACTCTCAAGGAGAGGAATACTCATCACCCATAACAAATCAAGTTTACTGATGAGTCAACCATGGATGTGATCCAACCTTTGAATCACAAAAATTACTTCCGCTTTGAGGATATCGAATATATAACTAGTGGGAGAGTTACTCATCCCGTATCTTTCGGTATCTTTTATCTATAATTTCTTTAATATGTATATATTAATGTCCGTTAAATTATGAACGATGATTGCTGAGAGTCATTTAGTGGTAGTTTGGTCAGTTTAGAACGTCGGTTTTAAGTATAACATTTGCAAAATTACCAAATAAACGTGACACCTAGAAATTTTGATTTTCCCGCACTAGATGTTTGTGGGTGCATCGTAAATGTGGACGTCATAAGAAGACGCCTCGATGGCAGGTGTATTAAAGTTGTCTTCACTCTCCTCAATGGCAGGTTAAGGACCTATTACGCTATAAACATAGTAATATACAAATATATTTTTTAACTGCATAGAATTTAATTTTGATAGCAACTGTGCGTTAATGCAGGAATGAAAGTGTCAAATGTCGTCTCACAGACTTCTATGCTCATCAATTCATCTCTGATTGGGAATGACAGGGATGTCATGTTCTCCACAAAACCGAACCAGTGTTTTGTGTCTTCCGGTTCTGTAAGGTTGGGAGTTATGAAGGTACGTCAGAGTAAATTGATATTATGATAGAAGCAAGTACATGTAATTTGTCTAGCAACTCAATTACGAAAATGGATGTAGGCGTACCATGTCTTGTACTCACCGAAGCGTCTTCTAGAATCTTCATTCGAGCAGATTTCGATGGACTTGGACATCACAAGGATATGTAAGTTGATATTATATTAATATTTGGTTTTAAAGCGTATTTGTTCATATCTGTTCACAGTCTCACATGTACATTTTTTTTTTTTCTGATAGAAGTGAGTTTGCAGGACGTTACCGCATTCAAAATGTGAGGGGACACGATGGGACAACAATTGAAACAATTGTCCAGGAAGGAGAAAACTCCGGAAACCATTGTACAAAAACAAGGCAGACGTTCGTCAGACTGGCCGGGGAATGAGGAATGAAAATATTACTAGAAATAGAAATCAAATGTTGTTTTCTATTTCAAATATTGGTTTAATATCCTCAGACTATGTACAATGGTTTTTTTTAAAAACTTACGCAATCCTTTTTATTTTATATTCTAATATTTATTGAAATTGAGATAGAAAATAAAAAATTAGAATTTTGAATATTAAATTAGTTTGGTGATAATCTATTTCACGGAAATTTTTAATTTAAAGATATAAAATGACATTCTTGTTCTTCTTTTTATAATGTCCAAATAAAATGTACGGAATGCTTGTACTATCCCCTAATAATAAGTAGAATCTTTAATGTTGTATTGTTTTATCAGAAGGATAATTTATTCCCCACACCATAGTTGACGTACGTTGGGAGTCATAATATATTGTGGTACTCGTCTACGTACAAAAGCTTAAATAATCGTACAATCAAAACAAGTGAATAGCAACCCTTTGGATTGATCTCGTTGAGAGGAACTGGATACACATCAAATAAACTTAATGATGAGAAATCTATCATATCTAAGCAACAATAATTACGACTCTCTTCGAAGTTGTCACATCAGAGAACCTACAAATGTCATAGTCTAGGCTTAGGGTTAGCTGATGGTTGAGTTACAGCCCATATTTAACGAATTTGAAAATAATGAATTTGAAATCCGATAACACGAAACTGACACGTGGTTAGCACTACTTATTTGTTTTAGTAATTCTAATCGAGTAGGCGTGCATGAGAGCTCATATACCTAAAATGGGTTCCTTCGTAATTAAGTAGTTAACAATTGGCTGATTTAAAACGATGTCATATAGAAACTAGTATAAATTTCCAGGATTTTCGCCAAACTCCCCAACCACCTCTCACATCGTAGGTTTTATTAGTGGGCAGGCGGCAGTTTCCGTCTATTTGGTACTGCACATATTGCTACTAGTTTACTTAACTCCCAAAAAAATGGCGACTTCTAGCCGTAAGAAGATTGATCTGCCAGACGAGATCTTGATAAAAATAGCCAAGCATCTCGTAATTGATGGGTTCTGGCGCCTTGGCCCATTATTAAAGGCTGGTCGGCAAGGAGTGGATACGGTGCTTGCCCCAGAAGTTCTGAAGGTTTCCAGCATCTACCACATCTGTGAACATCCTTCTTCATTCCAAACGATAAGGAATCCAAATGGTGAACACCAGGAAGAAGGGATTCACAGGCGTATTTTCGAAAAATGCTTGGAAGCAGGGAACAGAATAGCAATCTACAACGAGGGCCTACGGATCGTTGCCGAGGAGCGAGACATTCAGCGCGGTATCGCACTACTAAAAAACAACGTTCCCGAAGATGCCGAGTCCACTCTTGCATGTGGAATTTTCTCTATGTTATATGGGGACGAGCAGATGGCGGTTCGTTTTCTTCACCAATTTGATGCACATCACTATCCACTCCAATCAGAGGGAGTACGGCTTATCGGGGATGATCTGTTCCAACGGTTGAGTATGTTTAAGACGGCGCGTAAAAACATGTACAAAGATTCTTTTGTATATCCATCCAGTTCGTTGATCCCTTTCCCGGACTGTGCCATGAGTAGTTGTTTGAGATGGGGCAGGTTATCGACCGACACATGTTATTATGACATCATATGTGTAAATTGCGGAGTGTGGTGGGTGGCCAAATCTATTTGTGAAATCCTCTAGGTGTATCGTCGGTTCCCATCTATGTTGTGTTTATCCTCGCCACGTATGTTTCATTAGATAATTAAATACTATGTAATAAAGATGTTAATTAACGTGTATGCCAATATCTGTCGTTATGGCCGTTTTGCTCCTTTTAATCCGAAAATGTCTAGTAGATGTCGTATTGCTCCTTATATTCCTAAATAAATATCAACAGTTCCGTATACACGACGTGTACTTAGTTTCACCGGGCAAACACACCAACAAATATCAACACTGCCGGCCCAACCTATTTTTACCATTAACAAACATTAGAAAAAAAAATAACAACTTTACAAGGCCACGAACTCGTGACACTGAAGGACACTCAAGGCCAATCCTACCACTGTACCACCTCACCGTTTTTGATATTGAATCCCCTAAAATCGCTAATATAAACTGTAGCATAAAGCCCTCGATATATCGGCACTGTATCAAGCTTACGACGCCGTTCGTAACTATTGGAAAACGACACAACTTGGAAAACTTCATGTTGTTTTACAATACAAAAAACGACACAATACAGAAAGTTCTATAAAAGGCCAACCGAATATAATAGATATATTATAAGATTCAGGGAAATTAGGGTTCATTGAACTGATTTGGGGGAAACAGAGAGAGCCGCTGTCATAGATGTTGGATTAGATTTTGAGAGTTGGATATTCGGTTAATAGTTTAAAATTCCTCTTTTCTTTATTTTCACTCCTTCAATTACTTTATCAGTTTCGTTCTTAATGTCTGCTTTGGCAAACACGAGTCCAGTCGAGTATGACGATGCGGAGTATGGGATCCCGGCTGTTTGTTACTGTGGTGAAACGCCAAACCTACAACCTTCTTTTACAAGGACAAACCCAGGGAGGCTCCACTACACTTGTAGAAATAGAGAGGTAAGTGACTTACAGTTTCCCCGAGGTTGATTAAAGATCAGATTTATTTGCATAACTTAAGTTTCGTGTAAAAATTATTTTTAAATAAATGCAGGATGGGGACTATCACATTTTTAAATGGTGGGATGAAGCTATGATGGAGGAACTGAAAACAGTGAAGGAAGATCTTCTAAAGTTAACTAGTTTGAATCAGATGTGTGAGGCGCTTCAGGCACAAAAAGAGGACATTGCTAACATCTTAAATATGCACAAGGAAAATCAGATGGAGTTGGAAAGGATGAAGGCTTTGATTGCGTACAATAATGATGGATTAATTATGGAATTAAAACTGACCAATGTGTTTGTTGCGACTTTGTTTATACTAGCAACAATGACCTATTTCTTAATGTAGTTTGGTCGTTTTATTAGAGTAGTATTTTGGGTTGTGGGTTAAATGTTTGAAATCAAGTTGTAAACGTTATATTTGGTTTAGTCACATATTTTTTCGTCTAAAAAAAAAGACTGTTTGAAACCTTGTCGTGTTAATATTATCGACCAAACCCTTCCAATTAAACATAAACATTTGTACACATTTGTACACATACGTCTAACATTAAAGGTTGGCAGTATTAGGAAGATGCTTACCAAATTAAAATAAAAATATATAATTAACCATGCGTATTATAATATAAAGAGTTCAGCAACGTGGTTTAGAAGATTGTAATGTAAGCAACATTGACAAATGGAAACATAGGCTACGAATCGTCTTCACTCCGCTCGCGCTGGTCGAAGTATTCCAACCGGAGATTGAACTCTCTAACCTCAGGGAAGGGTGGTTCAAATATCACTTTAGAAACACCCGGTAGACTAACCACTTCCATCCCTCCTGTGGTGTGGAAAAATAAGGAAAAAGGGTAACCAAAATTAGTTTTATGCAGTAATCTTATATTTAAAAGGTGATTGAATTGTTTTAAATAATTCGTACCTCCATCCTTAAACTTGGGCCTCCAGTATCGCAAGACTACAACTGGTTTGCCTCCGCATAGCCAAAAATTGCGAGCGAAATCATCGACCATTTCATCATAAGCCACACATTGCAAGTGATGACCCCTACCCAAAGAGACACCTTACGTTAATAGGACGGTATATCTTTAAAGTGTGTGAAAGCTAATAATCGCCAAAACGACTCACTCGAGATTCGTCAATGAAAACCGTATCAACCGGGTTCTCTCGGCAAAACGTGGAGCAGTTGGATCGTCAACCAATATTCTTCGTTCGACGTGAGTAACTTGCCCCATCGTCTCTATGGTTTCATTTCATTAGAATTATGGTATTGGATATGATATTAAAAAACGGAACAACACAATGCAACGTTACCTAAGCAGCAGTTCTGGGTCCAAGGAGGCCATCGTTCGTAAATTTGGTCGAAGGGGACGTAGTCGATGTAGTGATTGGTTGACAAGCAACGAATGTTGTCCACAACCGTGTCAGCAGTGAATTTAATCTGGTAGTTGGAAGGCACGACCTTCACAGCGGATGTGTCGTCAGTGACGACGAAATTAGAGAAGGTTTTCCACAAACCCTCCTCAATCCCCGCACAGAACTTGGGCAATAGGTCCTCGCTGATTGTTGCCTGCATCTTATCTCCCTAAGGTTGGGAAAAAAGTTCAACCATGATCTACATGAATCATTTAATATTAAGTGCATATAATATGATGATGAGACGAGTCACTTACGAACAAATCCGAAACAACCATTTCGAAGGTGAAGATGTTCGCTTCTCTCTTTCTCCACTTGCGGATGATCTTAACAGAAACCTTCCAATCAGAAAGCCACGTCTGGAGATCGGATAGCCTGTCGAAATGCACCATGACTTTGTTGCACTTATGTTTACTTAGTGATGTGATATTTTGGTTTTTGAGAGACGAATACATACTTCACCGGGTGTGTATTTGTCTTCTTATATAATCAGCGAAGAAACATAAATGGATTATCCATATTGTGGTTTTTCAAACGTCGTGACTGTAATCCAGACAGATACATAGCATTTAAATAATTAACACGTGTAACTGCCGGTTAAGCGAAGACGATTCGCATGCACCACTTAATTATGACCCTATAGTCGACGTTATATATAGCCGGAAAATATATTGGTTCATTTAACAAACCATTTCAATGTAAAACTTTATAAAACATCAAGGAATAGTGAATGATGGTTTCAACTCACAAATAACGGCTGATATATAGTGTAAATGAACCAATAACGTTGAAGAACTGTATATTTTGAATAAAAATATTTAAAGACAAGCTCAGCCATTGCACTGTTTATAAATAAAAAAATATTTTAAAATAGTTTAGTAGTAGAGGCAAAATTTTCTTTCTTGCTAATAGACGGAAAACTGAGGCCTCAGCTGCGACGGTGGAATCTTCTGTCCGATAGGGTTGTTTTACCTCCCAATTTCTTGAATCAAGGTGTATAGATCTGGGATAAGTACTACAAAACGACACTCCCTAGAAGTCGGCGACGGAACATTTAAGGAAGAAGAGATTACAGAGGTCGGGTGAAATCAGAAAAAGGCGAGTAGTTTCGATCCCTCTATCATCACCGGTGTTGAATCAGAAGGTAAGTGTTTGTCTTGACTTCTTACTTTAAATTGGAAGAGAGATTGTTCCCCCAAATTCTATATTACGTTGGAAGAGTATATAGCAAATACAATTAAGAATCGATTTGAGTAGCCCAGGATGTGAAATCAATGAATAGTTGTGTATTTGCGGCGGGCAGAGGCTAAATAACCCTAATCGTCAACATAATTGAACATTGGTAGACATTGGTATTAGGGTTAATTGGTTTAGTGTACGTACATATTAATATGGTATAAGGGTTACTTCGTGGTGATAGGATGGATCCCGAGGCTGTAGAGATCTTTCCTCAATTGAGCTTGGATCTTCTGAGGAGGTTATTTGCTCTTGACCGTTACCCTCTCAAAACCAAGATAAATGCGTATTCAAAACCAGAATATCTTTCTACAATATCGAGGGTGCTGAGTGGAACAAAGGAAATGGAAAACTTGTTAGAGTCTCCATTTGGGCAGCTTTTTCGTATCCCTGCTAACAAGACCTCGTTCTCCGGTAAACTAGTTCATGGATTTGTTTGCCGTCAATTGGTGACCAAAAAGCGGCATGAGATGTGGATTGTGTTTGGTGGCAATTCAATCAAGTTTGGATTACAGGAATTTGCAGAGTTGACAGGGCTCGAATGTGGAAATTATCGTAAAAAGAGAGATGTGGAAAGAGCTACAAAAACGGATAAAGGATGTAAGACTGTTTGGGAGGTTCTATTCGGGGAAAACATAGAACCAACGATCTCCGAGTTGGTAAAAAGGTTGGAGACTGAGGAAATGGAAACGTAACTAGCTTTAGCGCTGATAATAATAGTTGATGGAGTTCTAACATGCGCCACGCAACCAGTAAAACCAGATCCGAAGACAGTGGAGATGACCAAGAATATTGATTTTTTTTTCAAATATCCATGGGGAAGGTTGTCATTTGAACGAACGCTGGAGACTATAACAGGATTTAAATGTCCAGCAGACGTAGACAGCTTAGTAAAAACTTTCAAGCAACAATCAGTTGCTGTTCATGGATTTCCTCTAGCACTCCAGCTGCTGGCTTTCCAATCTGTCCCAGCAATTGCAAGATTAGTACCATCTGACGTTCAAGATCAGGCGTTTAATCAAAGATCGATCCACAATCTGGCTAAACTGCGGCCAATCAAGACAGCAGACATCTTCGCATGCGAGGCTGCTAAAGAGGTATGTACTTATCCCTTGTCTATCAGATATAATACGTTAACGACCTGAATCTATAAGTTCCGTAAAATGTATATATTTTTGTAATAATATTATAGGTGGTTATTAGACGGATGGTTGGTAGTGGGGAGCATTGTGATAGTCGAGAATTGGCGTGGCGTGACGAAGAGGAAGACCATCAAGTTGACACATTGAAAATCTAATTAAAGCAGGCCACAAATGGGATGAGGCAATATGGATGGGAGGTGATGATAGGTGTCCAAAACAGACACGTCCCGAAGAGAAAGGTATTAAAAACATTTATACATTACAAAGGGATACACTATAAATTTAATTTTTTAAAAAATTAATGGTTAATTAGTGATATAGTTACAGTTGACTGTCGGAAGAGGAAAAGAGCAGACACCGCAACAATTGACAATAAGAAACAGAAGAGCACGAGAACTGATGCGCGACCTGAGGGTACGCACATTGTTCATGAACGTTTGGACGATGACAAATTTGAAAGGTTTGCGGCGGAACTAAACCGGTTCTACAGGAAACAAGAAGCTCTGATGAAGGAAAATCAGGCAAACATGGAGATTTTCGTACGTACAGAGATCCGCAAGAAGATAAGAGCTGCACTATTAGAGGTTAAAAGAAACGAACATGGGGAACCTTCTTACGCTTCGCATACAGTTTCAGATAAGAAGTATTCAAAAAAAAGAAGAGGAAAAACTATAAAGTTTCGAAGAATGAGTTCAGTAATGGTTATGAAAAAAAAGGAAGAGAAGGTCAGAAACAGGGGATGCGCTGCCACTGCTAAGGTTGATATGACAAATAGCTTAAGGGTAGTAATTTTCTCACTACTTACATATATTAAATTATGTTGCTATCGTGGTGTGCACAGGGTGATCGGAATAATGATAGTTCGAAGGATGCCATAGATGGTCAACACACTGTCAGTGGTGACTCTTTAGTTAGAGGC
Organism: Camelina hispida; assembly: GCA_023657505.1. Classification (NCBI taxonomy): domain Eukaryota; kingdom Viridiplantae; phylum Streptophyta; class Magnoliopsida; order Brassicales; family Brassicaceae; genus Camelina; species Camelina hispida. Next base: position 25,116,628 of record CP094637.1, read on the forward strand.
CAGGTAATGGACAACAAGATCCTCTTTAGAATACGACTCAATCAACGTAATGGGGGTGTTTATGCTTATGCACCTATCATATACGCTTTATATATTTGACCGTAGGATACAACCCGTACTCATATTAATGAGTGGGTAACCGATAATAACGACTGTGGCCTGAACGAACCATCCCCGGACAATGGAGTTAATGAGTGTCGCCAAGATTATGACGCGGGGGACATTGCTGTCGAGGTATCACCAACTAAAATCGTATCCGATGTAAGTATTTGACACGGAATGGAGATTACAACACTAAATTCGTAATAAAGCATTATCCACCTTTAATTGAACAGATATTGCTGCAGCTGAATACTAAAATGGAACCTGATATGCATTGTAACAAAATGGTAGGTCAGGAAGTAACCATAAAAGGGATAACCATCTGTGGGTTTCATATATATTCGGTTATTTGTTTATCTCCTCTAATCTAAACGTGTGAAAATTTGAGCTTGTACCAAGTTACTACTACGAACACGCGTCTTAAAAGTTTCATTATTTTGAATAGGAGGATGGGGAAGAACTGCATCAAGAAGGCGGGCAAGTCGAGTGGTTTAACAGTAACGGAGGGGACATAAGACGTCAGGAAGGCGAGTCAGATGAGGGTTGTAACAAAACCGATATACCTGTAGAAAATGAAACTGCAGTTGACGGTGAACAAGAGGCAAGTGTCTAACTTTGATGATTTCGAGTATTTGTGACATTTGTGTACGTAAGTATGAATCTATGTACGTACAACTTATTAGGCCGAAGTCCAAGCAGAACTACCGGAAAGCGATGGCGAAGAGGGCTGTAACAAAACTGATGGACATGTACTAATAGAAACAACAGTTAACCTCCAATTGTGCAGACTTATTTTTTATTTCGAACATTTGCCATATTTATAGTGTCTACTTAGATGGTCCAGTGTACGTCACAACTAATCTATGTACGTACATCTTATTAGGCCGGAGACCAAGCAATACCCAACGAAAGCGATGTCGAAGAGGGCTGTAACGAGACTAGAGGTCAACCAGATCAAAGTCCCGGGGAGGAATGTATTCCCGGTGACTCAGACAATTTAGTGCCGCGGTCGGTTATTATTGTGGATGAAACAGGACGCGCAGAAGAACATATAATGGAGATATGTTCGAGTCAACCATCTGAAGCCATAGTGATAAAAGCAGGGTCGGTTTCATACGACCCTATGGAAGATGTTGCTGATGGGAAATTTGCCAAATTCACCGAGTTGATAAAACAAGATAATGTGTAAGTGTAGTATATATTACTCCGATGACATATTGATATCCTCAATCATTGATATAGGGTATTCATAATTAAAAAATTTCACAGGGTACACACATTTTTCGGATTCCGCAAGGCAGATATCATATTCTTCTCTACTCTTATATCGTCCCAAAAATGGGTCCATAGTCAGGTACATATTTTAAACTTTAACTACACGATTTTGGTGTGTTCATGGTTTCTTATTGGATTTAAATCCCACGGGTTTGCATTTAACTGCATCTGCAGCACATGGAGATGATTGCCCTAACGCTGTGGCACAAAAACGGAGAAGAAATGATAAAACAAAGGACCGTAATTTTGGACGACGTTCTCTTTTACCAGTTGACAAGAAGGTTCCAAGCATTCAATAGGAGCACGGCGAAACGGAATTTCAGATGGGACGAAGTACTCATTGACATCGTCAATGGGGAAAGGATGCACCACGAACCAAGGTTGAAGTGGGTTACAGATGTCGACGTCATATATGCTCCAATGAACTGGAAATCTAGTCATTGGGTAGGAGTGGGCATAAATCTTAAAACGAGACATGTTTCCATTTATGATCCTTTCATGGCCTCCTCCAGAGAAACTCTTGCAATGTCCCGGATCAAGCCGGTGTGTGAGATGATACCGTACCTACTTCAGAGGGTTATCGATGTCAATTACCCTCTCGATCCATTTACCGCTGAAAGGGTTAGCCAAGTAGGACAAAACTTGAGGACGGGAGATGTGGACCTTTTACTATGAAGTATTTAGAACTGTTGAGCATGGGCAAACCGATGACTGATTGCTTGAAGATCACCGACAACAATATTGACAATTTCCGAAAGAAGTTCGCGATGGACGTCTACGAAGCTGGTATTGGTCCGATAAATTAAGTAGCGAATAAACATTCTTCCTGGTTGTACTTATTACTTTCACGCAGGTGGTCCATATGATCAGTAACAGTCTGTTAGGATGATTATGGTTCGCTGAATTTGCCTACTGAATACAATTTAATTGCCTCGCTCATCATATGATAGGATTGCCAGTTGGGACAAGTTAGTGTGCTCAAAATGGATAGAAACTAAGCACCAACCATCCACCTAAAAATAAAGTCTATAACGTTAGAAAATCGATTGTACGTACACTGATGAATATACGTACGTGTGTACACAGACCATAAATATACGAACGTGTGTAAACAGACCATAATAAGGCCGTTACTTATTTTATGGTACGTACACATATGAATATACGTACGTGTGTACACAGACCATAATAACGCCGTTACTTAGTTGATGGTACGTACACATCTGATAAAGGCCTAACATATACTAATACTGGTTTGAAAGACGTCATAATGATACATATCTAGACCGTCCAATATACAAAAAACACTACACCTGAAGAGGGTTTACAAACAACCGATAGGAGCTATGTGAGTGACCAGACCTCGGAAAATCTAAGAACGACATCCTCAAATCCCACATGTTACCAAAAAAATGACCAAACACGCATCTTCTATTAGCAACACGCGTAAAACCAATCTTCAATTTTGCAAAATCATACTGCTCCGGTAATGTACATGGAACCTCTTCAACTTTTTGATCCCGAGTTGAACTCAGCTTCCGGATAATCTACTGTCTCCGACGTAGCATCTAGTTGGAGAAAGCAGTCTCGGTCTGGAACCTCATCAAACACGTCTGCAGCAAGTTTCATCCTAATAGAAGGCATGGCCGCATCACATAGGCCTGTGTAATTTTCTCCAAGAGCTATACACTCTAAGCACTTCAACGTGTACACACCACAGTCACCTTGTTGATAGTTCTGTGGGAGTGTTTTCACCCGGTAGTATGCTTGTTATATGCTTGTATCAAGCGTGGGATCATTTTTGCGAATGATTTGCACTTCTTTTGTAGACTCTCGTCGGTTCTACCGCTGTTTATGCTATCGTAAACTCTTAGCCTCCGCTGGACTAAGTCAGCTTCGATGGCTACCCAATGGTTGTTATCGAGGTTGTATGGGAAGAGCAGGGTGTCTACATCGTCAACCCACACCTTGTTTGTCATTCCGTATTTTGGCAGCCTTCCCACGTAAGTCTCAAAATAACCTTCTCCAAAAACCCATTGATTAGAGGCTTCCATTTTAGGGAATTCGAATGCCCACATACTAACAAACAAAGGATCGAGAAAAGCAATACGATCTGTTTTATATGGGGATGGCGTTTGCGTCCCCCTAATACGGAACATATGCATACATGTAACCATGTGCTGCAACACGAGTGACATCTATCAGACATTAGTATACAATATTTAACTGCGGCAAATGTATGCTATGAAGCTTACCGCATCCCATAACAAGCCGAATGTTGTAGTTGGCCACAAATTTTTAGGGGTCAGGAGGCGAAAATAAAATTCGGCATTTCCAGTGCAAGGTACTTTAGCCCTGAATACCAAAATTAACAAATCAGTTACAGATCGTAGTCCTCAAATCCGAATATAGACACTAATTATATACAACTCTAAATGAAGACTTACAAATCATCAGTTAGAAAGGACATCAGCTTTGCAATTTTCTCAGGACTTGCCTCACTAAAAGGATCATACACTGCGGGAGATAGGACTACAATGTGGCTTTCACGTCGGGTCATTAATGCAGCTCGCATTGATTCGTCATTAGGGTTTAACCCTATGTTGGTGCCCATTGGATCTACTAATAGAAGATCAAGCTCTCTTGATGGAGGAAACACCTTTTGTAACAAATATGCAAAATACCTGGCTTTCTCCTTATCTTTCACTGTATGAGACGATGCAGGAGTGCTGGTCCCCTTGGTTAAATCCACAACAGATTCGCACTTTCGATCCGACGAGCCAGGGTTACCACCACTTACCGGATGGATAACATTAATAGGAACGGGTTGAGCACCTGCTCCATCAACTTTGTCATTATACTTTGCTCTTTTATCACCTTCCTCTGTCTCCCAACTCTGTACTCTTTTGCCATGTTGTTCACTGTCTACCATCTGCTTTGGAATTCGCTCTACACTGTCCTCTGGTTCGATTTTAATACTCCCAGACCACATGACCTTATCCTTAATGGCTAACGGATTCCTAACACAACTAGCAACTTTATAACCATCCTTGCCCGAATGCTTTATCTGATATAGCCATGACTTGAAACAAAAGACATGTATTTGACGTTATATACAAGACATTTGAAAAATAATATGACGCTGTTAAACTACAGACAAAGTATACAAATTGCTAAATTGTGTGTACGAAAAAAATCATATATCAAAATAATTACAAAATTATACAACTTCACAAAACTGAAATTGATATTGTTTCCTCGAATAGATAAATACAAAGACTTCATACTGAACAATAGATATATAATAACAATTTTATCAATACGGTACGCAGATCATACCTCCTCTATTATTTGTGAGTCATTTCTTAATGTAAGAGGTCCTTGCGTATGCGCTCCTCCATCCGTTGTGTTGATAACAACTTTCTTCAATAGTTGACTCTCAAAGTTATCCATCCTACTCTCCATACCTTGAAGTTTGAACACAACTTCCACTATTACTCTAGAAAACGATATCTGAATATTATCCATTTTCGCCCCTAGTGTTTCAACCATAGTAAATAACCTTCCACTACCATCTTCACCCTGCACACCTGAATGCTTATCCCCAGACGCCTTCTCTGCTGAACATTTGTCCCCAACACTTTCTTTCTGCTCCTTCGCATTATTGGGGACATTACGGATGCTGGTTGGGGCTGTTTCAAGGAAATCATCGTCACTTACCCCTGCAACATGTTGCCTCCTCTCCCTCTTCTTCGTATGTTCCCCATTCCTTTTTTTTACACAATCCCATTCTCTTTCATCCACTTCGCCATTGATCACGTCTAACAGCAGATTATCCAGTTTCTTCTTCAAACCTTCTCCTACACCATACACACAATACTGTCCTGGCCAATCTGGATATATGTACTCTAAAGGTTTAGGTACTAAATGCTTCACCTGAAGCTGCATTTCAGATAGCATAACTTTTAATAATCTATCTCAAAGAAAAAATGCAGACAAATAATGTATATTGAAGGCATACCTCCCCATTATTAAGGAGTTTGCTCCCGGATATGAAGGCTTCGATATCCTTCCTTGGCCTCCCTCCTCTCCACCTTAACAGAGGCAAATCTACACCTTCTCTTACATTCCTGTAGCTAGCCCCCAGCACCTTCACGCTCTCAAATGCCCATATCAGCAATACATGGACACATCCATGGAGGGTATAAGCATTGTTAGGTAACCCAAGGACTTTGATGGAATCAACTAAACTCTTGAATCCAACCCTACCCCATTAAAAACTCTCAAATGCTTCTTCATTCAACGCCCTTTTAGCGTATTCCAGAGGTATCCGACTGTTCCTTGATAAACCAAGCACTCCAACATGAACAAGATACAACCGAACAATCTGCGTCTTCATTTCATCAGACCACCCACGGCAGCTTCTCAAACCCTCAACTAGCTCCTCCCAGTTGGGTCCATTAAAAGCTTCCACCTTTAAAGCCGCCCATAAAGGTGTATGATCGACCTCAAACTCTATTTCATCAATCATCTCACAATTCAAACCAATAATTTCTTCATATTCATATAGAGAGAACCTCAGCGGCTTTCCTCCAACCAAAAACCATACCTCCGATGGAATGTTTATTGCCAATTGATTGGACAATAGATAATGGATGGTCTTCCCACAAAACAGGTAGTCAGATTCGGCTAGATCCAATAGAACTCCCAGCTGCGAATTCTTTCTTATTTTGTCATACACCTCATCACCAACAAAGCCTTTCAAATCAGCAAGATTGGACAAACTACAATCGTGGTGCATGCTTCTCATCGGCAATGGAAAATTACCAACCCCATACAACCTACTTGGATACCTCTTGCTTGACCCCATATCTACGACAGAAGCTTTAGTGTAGTTATTATTTCACTATCACAAAACATTTGTTGCTTAGATTAGCAACGAAGCAACATGAAGTCACACAAATATCTTCCGAAAAACAGAGCTCAACAACATACAGAAAACTAACATCAATTTCGTCAGAAATTACCTTCCACAATATACAAGGCCTACTATGTAATACTCGAAATCTTAGAAAACAGTAAGCAATAGAGACTAAACCACGATATAGAAATTTACCTCAGAGCAAATCGCTATATTTCCCTCCTCCTCTACTTCAAACCACCTCGCCGTCAACTCGCCGTCTCCAGCCAAACGTCCTCCACACAGATTCTTTTCACGCCGCAAGCTATCTAAAAATAGTTGATCTCAACCCAACTATCGTAAGACAAACAACACAAAGATTCAAGGGATCGACTTAGGTTTATGATCTTTTTATTTTCCCCTTTTAAGATCTTCGTTTTAAAAGAGAATGGCATAAATCGTAATAAAACACACAACTCAGATATAGAAGTAATTTGCAAACTTTTATGTGTTATTCTAGTAAGACAGAAATCTCAACGTGTTAGTCTAGTAATAAACCTACTTTTATGTAATATTCTAGGTAATTTCCCTAATTTTTTTCCTTATTTGTATTTTATTAACTATCAACAAATTGTTTACAAATATATAGTTTAACTATGCATATCTAGACTCAAAATACAATATATATTTTCAAATTAATTTCAATTATCGTTTTCTATTATTAATATTTAGTCTAACTACACAAATCCCATAATAATAATACATACATTATACCAAAAGATGGGTCACATAATTATAAAAATATAATTTAAAATACTATCATCTCTACATTTGTAAAAGAAAAATAAATTTACAAAACAGTATATTTGTTGACAAAATTAAATTAAATGAACAATAAAGATATCCTAACTATATCATAAACCACTACATCCACATAATTGAAATTATACACTACATAATATATTTGTGTAAAACTGTAGTACATTTAAAAAATACTAAATTGAGTATTTACATATACATAGTTAACATAATAAATAAATTAAATTTAGTATTTCTAAATAAAATTATAGTCTCGCGGTGTACCGCGGGTAAATATCTAGTATATATATATATTAATCTTTTAATTTTAATCATCTTAATTGTACAATTAACTTATTTAACCCACTAACCTCTAAGAGTTATTTCACATTAAAACAAAACAAACTGCATTAAAAACACAATTAAGTCAAATTTAATTTGTAACTTATGCTCAATTTTGGAAGACCTTGTAACGCCCGCAAACCAACTTTGGAATTGGGGTGTCGACCGACAACATGGCGTAGTGTCGCTCGACACCACAAGTTGGTTCTGGCTGCGGATTTGGATTATTTTGCAAATGGTTTGATGGTTTGGTGGAATTAAACCAGAACCCAAGCTTTATAAGGGGACCGGAATCTTCTTCTCCTTTTTACATCTCTTGGTCCCAGCCACCAAGGGCGGGAAAGAGAGATGGAGTTGTTGCCTCCAGTGTGAGCCAAGTTTGCTTTTGGGATGAAGAGCGGAGAGGGCTGAATTCCCAATGTGTCATAAGAGAAGGATAATGGAGATAGTTCTTCCTCATGGGTGTGGAGGAAGGATGGGAGTACTTGGTGGTCAACTAAGAGAGACAAGGAGACTCTCTCCTAGCTATTATCCAGGTAAGTTGTGTTTTTTTTGGTGTTAGATCGATTGGAGAATCGATGGTTGTGGAGGATTAGAGTTTTTTGGCCGAAACGAGCTTGAAGGAAGGCTCTGGTCGTGGTTTCTGGGTTGGTCTCGTTCGACACCAACACTTACCGACGGACAGCGCGGACTAGTCCGAGATGGCTACTTTGGGGTAACGTTTGAAGGATGAAACAGAGTCATTTGGCTGAAATTTGGTGGAGAGCTTTGTGGTGTTATAGGCTCCATTCCATCGGTAGATTTGTGGAATGAACGGTTAGTTTGTGAATTAACCAAAGGTTAACATCAACCTTTTCCATTGACGTGTGGTGGCAATGTTGGGGTGTTGAGCGATACCAAGATGGTGTCGGTCGACACCAGCATGTTGTGGTGTGTTTGGGTCATAGGAGAACAGCTGGAATCAGGTTTGGATGAGGAGAGATTGACGGAAGTGATGTCATGGGCATCAGTGTCGACTGACACTAGGAGACTGTCGATCTACACCATGTGTGTTGTATTGCAAGTGGTGTGCTGGGTGACGATCGAAACCAGGTGGAGGTGTCGATCGACACTGGAGGAGTTGATAGTGAATCGGAGTATTCGTGGGGAAGTGTAGTCTGTGGCTGGACGAAATCAAATATTTCTGCCCACCTCTCTTGTTACTCGGTAGCTAGGGATGGTTAGTTGTGCGACTCAGTAACTAAATGAGGTGGGGTTTGGTGTATTTGTGGAAGTTTTTGTAAGTAGCGATTTCTACGCCGGCTGTCTCGTCGAAATTAGGGGTTATGGTGAGATCGTTTCCCATGGATCTTGTGTAGGGATTGGAAATCCCGGTGCGGTCATTTCAGACTTACACATTTTTATCAACAATTTCTTTATAAATAGCAATCACTTCACTAATCACCATCATATATCAAATCCTCCATAAAAAAAAATAGAATTCTATTACATTATTTCTCAATATAACTAATGTTGTTTCAAATATAGTTTTTATGTCACTTTTGAAGATTTGGAAGAAAATGTTGGTTTTAGTTTGTAGATATTTCATATTTTTATGTTTATAAGACGTTGAAGTGATTCAAATACAGTATAATGGTAAATTTTGATATATATATTTTAAGATTAATCATATTTTATAAGAAACTTATATTTTATGTTTCTTATCTATAATTATCTTTATACTCTACTATTTTATTTTGTATATATTTTTTTAATCTCTTAGAAGCTCCCAAATAATTCCCAAAATTTTGACATGTGTTTAAATAAAATAAAATAAAAGTCATCAAACAGATAAAAAAAGAATTTAGTGAAATTTAAAAATATATAATCAAATCATAATACAATATCATTTTATTTAAACTATAAATAATCAATACATCAATATCTTCGTAAAAACACAAATCTGTATAAGTAGAATAACTCATACACGTATGAAATAAAAATTTAAAGAGAATTAAAAAAAAAATTGTCTTATTGTATAAGACTAAAAGAGAATTGCTTATTAATTAGTTTCATTATTAAAAATAAACAAATAAGTGACTCTATTAAGAGTTAATGTTGTATAGGGAAAAAACAAATATAAGGATCATACATAAAAACTATATCATGAGAAAAGTTTTGACAAATAAAAAAGAAATTTTTTTACTAATTGTTAAAGCTCTCATCAAACCATATAAGCTCTCATTAAACCTTATGTAACTCCACATACAACTCCTATATTCATGAATACATAAAAAAAAAAATAGAAAAAGAAAAATAAAAAGAACTAATATATTATCAAAAAATATCTTACACAACTTTAAAAAACTACTATAATAATAATAAATAAATAAATAAATTTATATATAACAAAAAAATGGTCTCTCCTACTAACCTATCAAAAAGAGCTAATTCATCATATTAGATAGAAAATGTGAGTTGCACAAAAAAAAAGATAGAACAATTTATATGTTTAATGGGAAAAATGTCAAAAAAAAATCTGAAGTTATTTTTATTTAGAAGTTTAATACCCAATGATTTTGGATTGGAATAAAAATATACTAAATAATAAAAACGTGTCATTTAAAACCCAAAATAATAAGTGTTGTTATTTGAAATAACTTATTTCATACCTACGATTTTTCAACAAAATAAAAATTCCAATTTTACCTCTGGTTATTAAATTAATTATTAATTTTTAATAAAAAATTATCGGTTTTCTGTTAATCATGTCATACCGAGAATTAACCTGGTTATCTCTCTTCTTCTTCCTCCTCTCATACCAGAATCAAATTAAAGAACATAAAATTAAACCGAAATAAACCGATTTATCATTATATAGTTTTTGTTTTTTCATATAATCCACTTTCATTGGCTAGAGAGAGATTGTAACGATGCGTCATCGCCAAATGATTGATTTTTGCATTTTGAGAGCTTCTTCCAAAAAAAGGTTCGTTAATAGAGATTTCTTGTTGGCAAAAAAGAAAAAAATAGAGATTTCTCAGTGCTCTCTTTTGCGTGTTTCAGCTTCTTTGTTTTCCTACGATCTGATTCCATGTCTTTGTTTCTTGTTCGATTGTGAATTTGAGAAAATGGCGGATTAACCATCGCCGGAGATTCGACTACGGTGTTCGTCGCCGGTTACTTATTAACAGAGCTGGATCGTTCTCACCTTGATCTGAGATTAAAACCCCAACAACAAGCTTCACAACCATTATTACCACCGTTGTTGGAATTAAACAAGCTAATTAACTTTATCCATCAGATCTGAGCTTTGGTTTAAAGCTTCCGAGGAACCAAGCTCAACGACCCCGTTTTGAGTAGCGATACACACCATCGTCTTCAACCCGTAAATCTGACCTTGACTAGCTCAACGACCCCGTTTTGAGCAGAGTCCTTTAGCTTTCCCTGATAGAGACAAACAAAGTATTGATGTATTATTCTAATTATTACGAGAATTACAATATGAACAATACAACAAGGACTTCCAAAAGTAAATGTTACATTATGATTTATTCTCTTTCACGAGTTTCAATAGCATGATACCTATCTTACTATATAATACCTTGTTATCCGATACACACCATCGTCTTCAACCCGTTTTCACGATTTGCTGTTGGAGAGTGTCTTCGTTGAACTGAGGAGGAAGAAGAGATGGTGGTTGTGGTTGTGGAGGAAACCGAGATAGGTGCTGATTTGATTTGTTCTGATGAAAGCTTCCATGCTGCCGCCGATGCGTCATTGTCGGGTATTATCCGGAGCAACGACGATTAGAGAGGAGGAAGAAGAAGAGAGATAACCAGGTTAATTCTCAGTGTGACATGGTTAAAAACTGATAATTTTTTTATTAAAAAGATAATTAATTAACCGAAGATAAAATTAGAATTTTTATTTTGTTAAAAAATTGTGGGTATGGAAATAACAACATTTATTATTTTGGGTTTTAAATGACATGTTTTTACTATTTGGTGTATTTTTATTCCAATCTAAAACCTTTGGGTATTAAACTTCCAAATAAAAATAACTTCGGGTTTTTTTTGGTATTTTTCTCTATGTTTAATAGTTAATTTTTTGTAATTGTATTTAATAGTTTTTTTATAGTCTATAGATACAATATAAATTAGTTAGTAAAATAACAAATTTAAGTAATAGAACAATGAAGTTAAAAGATTAAAAACATAATAAAACATATGAATTGATGTATATCCAGATTTATTAAAAAACTATTAAAGAATTAAAAATAACACATGTAAAAACTAGGAAAGAAAAACAAATCCTCCCAATGAGCAGACTACTACCTATTACCACTATAAATACGAATTCGTGGCCTCTTATTAATTTCCTATCCCATATATCTTCTCGTCGACGATTTAGGGTTTTGAAATTTCAGATCGCAGTTTCAGTCTCCTTGACGAATCTTCTCGTTTGATTTTTTTCTTTCTTTGAATCCCTTCACCGTGATTCGTTGCATCTTCTTCGTGGTGTTAAGAGTGAATCCGGAAACGTGTTCGTTTGAGAAACCGATGGCTCCACACGTCTAGGGTTTTTCTTGCTTAGATAAAACAGACAGAACAGAAGACTCGGTGTTGTTCTTTTGCCCTTAAGTTATAGAATGATCTCTACGGTGTATTCAGAAGAAAGATCATGTAGATCATCTTCTTCCTCTAAGAGATATCTCGAAGACCGAATCCAATACTGTGAAGAAGAAAGGAAAAGATTGAGAGAAACAAGTTTCCGTGACCAGAACGTAAGAAGCATCCCTCAAGGTTGGTTAGATTGTCCAAGTTTTGGTCAAGATATAGGATTCATCATTCCTTCAAAAGTTCCTCTCAGTGAAACTTACAACGGCTGTGTTCCTCGGGACAAAACATACACTTTGAAGCAGTGGTTAAATAGTAAAACGATGGAGATTGGTCTGGTGATTGATGTCACAAATACAACTCGTTACTATCATCCCTACACCGAGTTAATACAGTACCGTATCGAGTATGTTAAGATTCCTTGCAGTGGTCGTGATTCTGTGCCGGATAATGTGTCTGTCAACACATTCGTCAACGAGATTAATCAGTTCAAGGAAGCCAATTCCTCAGGGAAATATGTTCTTGTCCATTGTACACACGGGCATAATCGTACAGGTTTTATGATTGTTCATTACCTTATGCGGTCTAGACCGATGATGACTGTTACACAAGCTCTAAACATGTTTTCCGATGCTCGCCCGCCTGGGATCTACAAACCAGACTACATTGATGCTCTGTACAGTTTTTATCACGAAGTTAAGCCGCCTGGGGGTTTTATTTGCCCACCAACTCCTGAATGGAAGAGGTGTGAAGAAGTTGTTAAAGACGACGATGATAATGCTCTGTCTTACCCTTACTACCCTGCAATGCAAGGAAACAATCAGGAGGAGAATGTGATGACGTTGTCCAATGATGACATTTTAGGGGATGACATACCGTATGCTCAAGAGGTTTCCTACCAGAAATAATTTAAAGAGATGCTGAAATTGAAAGAATTTAAGAAGTTCCCTGGCTCGCACCCTGTGTCGTTAGGCAGGGAGGCCTTGCAACTATTGAGGCAGAAGTACTATTACGCTACATGGAAGGCGGATGGAACGCGGTACATGATGCTCTTGACAACAGGTGGATGTTATCTAGTAGACAGGATGTTCAGATTTAGAAGGGTGCAAATGCGGTTCCCTCGTAGGAACGACCCAAGTGATTATAAAGTGCATCATGAAACACTGCTTGATGGAGAGATGGTTGTAGATACAATTAAGGATAGATCAGGAAGGGAGTGGCAGGCGAGGAGGTACCTCGTTTATGATTTGGTAGCGCTCAACGGGGAATCAGTGGCGGATCGGCCTTTCAGTGAGAGATGGGATATTCTTAATAGAGAGGTGATCAAACCGCGTAACGATGAGAAGAAGATGGCGAACCATTGGTATAGATACGAGATGGAGCCTTTTGGGGTACGTTAAAAGGCTTTTTGTGTACTCTCTTCTGTGAAGAAGAAGGTTTTCCAGGAGTTGGTTCCATCGCTTTCACATAAATCAGACGGTTTAATATTTCAAGGATGGGATGATCCTTATGTTTTCGGCGCAGACAAGGGTCTACTGAAATGGAAGTTTGTGGAAACACTTGATTTTCGTTTTGACATGGACAACTATGGTCGTCCGATGCTCTTCTTGCAAGAATATGGGAAGTTGAGGCTTATGGAAGACGATTTAATTGAATTTAGAGGTGATGGTTGGGACAATAACCTGGCCAATTACTGTGGGAAGATTGTAGAGTGTTCATGGGATAAGCACAAGAAAGTATGGGTTAGTTTGAGGATCAGAGTTGATAAATCTGAACCAAACAGTATGCGAACTGGTCGTAGTGTGATAGCGTGCATTAACGATGACATCACAGAGAAGGTTTTGCTCAAGGAGATCGACGAGATTATCCGTCTTCCAAGGTATGTTGAGCGCATTCGAATGGATACAAAAGAAGCTCATGAACGCCGTAAGCATGGAAACCGTAAATGCTAAGGAGTGGTTAAGAGCTGGAGAAACCATTTTGGTCAAACGCTGTTGTAGCCATTTAAAGTCTGTTTCTATTTGTAAATACAGTAGTCAAATAACAAATAATTCATTTGGTTTTGTTATGTTAAAGTAAACAAAGTTCTCTTTAGTTTAAACTTTGAAGGAAGTTATTTGAAATTCGAGTTCGATTTTTTCGACTACTGCTAAGTGTGCTATAATGGCTCATTCTTTAACACTGAAGAAACAGTGTTTGCGTCTTGTGGGACAGAAGATCGTTTGCTTGCGATCAAATTTTCAGGCTTCTTAACACGGAAGAGACGAGCTGGAGTTTGGCCGGAACTTTTTGCTTGTACTCTTTCTCTACTGCAGCTGCAGCCAGAGAATGAAGCTCTAGGGCTGCCGTCGCGTCTTTGTCCTCTTTGTTCCTGCCTTTTGAGAGCTGCGCAATGGCAGATGCACACTGAAGGAGGAAAAGCGGGTTTCGTCAATTATATATCAGTTGCAAATAGATAATCTGCAAAAATTACAATAGAAGAGGAAAAAGAGACTTTACCAAGCAGATTCCTAGAAGAGCTCTGGTATTTTTGCCGCCTGTTAAATCTATGGTGGCCGCATAGTATTTTCTTGCTGAGATAAGGTTTTCTATTCCACCGATTGTGTAGAGAACCTGATTATATATTATGAGTTTCATAGAAAACAAAGGAAAAAATGTAATGAAGAACAAATACTAAAAACTCAAAATTTGATCAATATGTGGTATGTTTTGAGGAAGTTAAAACTTCTTACATCAGCATATGCTAGGTGGTACAGTGGAGCAATAGGCTGAGATAGTATGAGCTCTTCGTAGCAGAAAGCTGCTTGTTTGTACCTGTAACCAAGACACAAAGCATAAATTGGGTGGGAACGAACGCCAAGAGACAGTCTAAAATCAAAAGACTGATGTTACTAGATAGATACTAATTCGTTTCTGCAACATAATTTGGAGGGGAAGAAAGAGGATAGAAAAAGGTTTACATTTGCAAGGACAGATAAAGCTCTGCAAGTTCTTTCCATGCATCGTGATCAGCCATAAATCTACACACAACAGAAACGATTAAGTGATATCATGATCTGGTGGGTCTCTTTTTTAATGGTAATTGGGATAAGTAAGCACTCACAGTTGAAGATATTTGTTAAGAAGCTCAATGGCTATGGAAGGTTTTCCTAGTGCCTTGGAAATAGCCACTCTTCGTTTGTGTATCGCCTGTATGAGACATTTCATTTCTACTTACAAAACTATAGTATATGAGAATGGTTTTATCGAGGAAAAGGTACCAAGACTTACTTGGTCGAGTGGATTATCCTCCAAAAGGCTTGAATATGCTTCCTCAGCCTCTCCCCATAATCCCTTTGCTTCAAGCAATAACGCCTCCAGCCTCCCTATCATTATGAGACTCAGACTTGGATCAATATAGACTACACTCAAAATTATAACACATTTAACTCCTAAATTTATCATTACTGATAAATTTACTTACCAACCCTTTTGCTCCCTGGAAATTTTTTCTGCAAAACCTTAATGCATTTCTGCGAACAAAAAAAATCCAAAGGTGGACTCGTTTTTAGATATCAACATCGATTTCTCAAAATCTGAGACAAGTGTGAGATAAAAAAAAAGAATCATTCAAAGGAACGAAACTGATGAGATAACTTGGGGAAAATGGAAGGGTTTGCTTCTTAATCCTTCATTCTCTAGGAACAAATTATACCACATTTAACTCCTCTCACAATGCATCCATAGAAATATATAACGTTAAATGCTACAGCTTCAGCATTTGATATTGACATGAGATGATCCACTATACTATACACACCTGTGCAACATCAAGACATTGACAATCCATAGCTGCAATTGCCACCTGCTCATTTAGAGTCCATTCTGTATCCCAAAACCAAAAAACAAAAAGAGATTCATTTAGTTACATGTGCATAAAAACATACAACAGCAACATTCCTTAATCCAGTTTTGGTTATAGCTATAGTAACCGAGATCATAGGAGCAAGACCCTTTCCATAGAGAAAACAAGACAGTAAGGATCACTAAAAATATTGCTATGTGAGACTAATCTAATCACTAAATTGGCCCAAAGGATTAATACAAACTTTAGTGCAGAAACAATCCATTTTGAATTACTTAATCCATCAAGGAGGATAAGTAATTCTGAAACATTGTGAACACTAAGCTTCACTTACACAAGAGTAGAGTATTTCAGAAACATTGATTACTTACAAAGCTGCCTAAAAGAACACATGTTTCAATTTCAGTGGTCAGGACAAAACACCAAAATCAATCTAGAGACTAACAAAGCCAAACAAAGATCAAATGAAATACATAGTAAGATCAAACCAAATATGAATCAGTAGATTTGAAAATCGAACTAACCATCTGGACCAAGAGCAGATCGTTTCCGGGGATCATTCAAAATCGAGGAACCGTGTTTTAACACTTTCTCCGACCGGCGAAGTTTGAGCTTACGAACGAGACAAAGATACTCCCAAGCTCCGCCTCCGCCATTTTCGACCTGAATCTCGAACTGGTTCAATTCCGTCTCCTCTGTTTTCGTCACCATCTCTGTTTCAGTCTCTCTTGTGATATGGTTTGTAGTTTTGTACTGTAGTTTACATACAAACCTTGTGGATCTGTTAATGGAGGTATGAAACGACGAAGAAAACATCGGACCGGTTCGGTTTGTAATTGTACCGATTTGGATTGATCCTAATGACCGGCTCAAGTCAATGGTAATCAAAAACTCTGCGTTTATGTTTTTAACTAAGAACACTTTTTTTTTTTTCCTTTTTTTTTTTTTGACATAAACCAAAAAAACTAACTACAATTATTCAAAAAAAATGGAATAACTTATCATACTTGCTAGGCTTATACACAAACACAAGTTAGCTTCTTATTGGAAAACTGCACCTAGTTAGCTTTAGAGATGTTCTTACAAATCTACCTGGACAAAATGCAAGCTTGGTCTCAATGGATAAATCCTAATATGTGCCTAATATTAAAACTTTTAATCGATTTAAATAAGAGAAATATCCTAAAATAACACCAAAACAAGTTTTTCGGACAATTTATAACACACTTCATAAATTTCCAAAAATAACATAATTATTTTATTTTTTTTTTTTCAAAAACATACCATTTTATTATAATATGCCAAGAAAAATGGCTGCTTGTCGAAGTACATAGTGCATTCTAGAAGAGTAACACTTACAATAGACCAATACAAGGAGTACAAACAGAGCAAGTTAAAGGAGAGCAAAAGAAATCACACATCATCGAGGCTGGGTAAATCTACGGCTGGAAGATCTCGAACCACGATGCAAGAGCGTTGTCTGACAGATTTTGGGATGGGCGATAGGATGAAGTCGGAAGCGAATGCTGTTCTTGATATCCAAGATAAACACAGAGGAGGGTCTTGATGTCGATGAGTGAAGCCTCAAGTTAAGTTCTTTCCAAATGGCATAAACCGAAGCTTGAAATGCCAACCGAAGGATTAGACTAATATTCTTATCTCGACAAGGGTTCTTGAGCCAGACCACTCCATCTTCAAAAACGAGAGGAGGAACAACACGAGCTCTGATGGTGAAGAAGGACCAAACCTCCTTGGAGAAGGGACAGTCAAAGAACAAATGTTGATGGGTCTCGTTTTGGGAGTTACACAAGAGACAAAGAGGTGGAATGGTTTGGCCCCAGCTGATTAGTCTGTCACTAGTATGAAGTCTGCGCCTAACAGCAAGCCAAGAAATGAAGGCATGTTTTGGGATACGTCCTTTAAACCACATTGCTCTGTGCCAAGGACTTAAAATAACATTATTTCACAAATTACAATATTTAAAATTAATTTTTAGAATTTTTTGTAGGTTTGGGTTCTCAGTTTCAAATTTAGAGTATAGTTTTGAGGGGATAGAGTTTAGTATTTTGAATTTAGGATTTAATTTTGAAAGATTAAATTTTGAAATATAGTGTTATTTTAAAAATTTTAGAGATGTTGTGCTAAATCTAAAAAAAAAAATTATTTTGATGCTATTTTAGAGAATCTCCTCTTAAATAAAGAATATTTACAAAAACATATTCATCTAAATTAACATGGATTTTTCTTAGTTTTGTTTACCAAAATATACTCGCTTCTTTCTAAAAACTCATTGCGTGTGTCTTTTTTTTTCTTTTTTTTTTTCACAAGAGTGTCTTTTATTTATTAAAACCTAGTAAACAGGCCAAAATTACAGTAAAAAAAAAAAACAAGTATACATTACAAACCAACTAAAAACAAAAGCCACGGGCCCAAATATGATTCCTTTCTTGAGAATGAAGAGATAGCATGGAAACACAGAACATGTGGCAAGAGAGGGACATGATAGTTGACAAGTGGAAAGTCGAAGGTTGGAGTCTCCGATCACCGGCAGACGGAAGTAGTACTGGAAAACTTAGATTCCAGTTAAAATCGCCGGAAAGTTACATCGGAATCTCGATCTACACCAAAAAAAAACGGATTCCAATTTTGCTGAGAAAATGACTCCAAAGCAGAACCTCTTCATCTTTGTCTTCAATAGAAAGCTTCCCAATCTCCAAGAAGGTGGATCTACATCATGAACCTGCAAACTAAACAAACTTGTTAAATTGGGCTTATCTTGGGCTTCCTACTAAAAAACCAATTGGCAATTAGTAGATTGACCATAACCCTTTTATATATTAATGATAGTCCCCTCAAACTTCAGATGTGGGACTTGATTGTATCCCAACAATCTCCCCTTCAAACCAAGGACCACATGTGGGATATTAACACGCCTCCTCGAGATGATAACTCCATCTTGAACCGATCCCACTTGGACCAATAATAAACCTCTTCTTGGGCCCCCATTACTCGGGTTAACAAGAGGCATGTCCTTATCCACTTCTTTAGGTCCACCAGAATTTTAACCTGGCTCTGATACCATGTTAAATTTGGGCTTATCTTGGGCTTCCTACTAAAAACCAATTGGCAATGAGTGGAGAGGCCCTAACCCTTTATATATCACTTAAATTCTTTCATATCTTTTCGATGTGGGATATTTTACACTAACACCCCCCTCCCTCACGCTCAGGCATGACCATTTGAAGTGTGGGCATATGTGGGAACAACATCCACGGGGTGGCCCAACAATTAACCTGCTCTGATAACATGTTAAATTTGGGTTTATCTTTGGCTTCCTACAAAAAACCAATTGGCAATTAGTAGATTGACCCTAACCCTTTATATATTAATGAAAGTCCCCTCAAACTTCAGATGTGGGACTTGATTGTATCCCAACAATCTCCCCTTCAAACCAAGGACCACATGTGGGATATTAACATGCCTCTTCGAGATGATAACTCCATCTCGAACCGATCCCACTTGGACCAATAATAAACCTCTTCTTTGGCCCCCATTACTCGGGTTAACAAGAGGCATGTCCTTATCCACTTCTTTAGGTCCACCAGAATTTTAAACTGGCTCTCATACCATGTTAAATTTGGGCTTATCTTGGGCTTCCTACTAAAAACCAATTGGCAATTAGTAGATTGACCATAACCCTTTATATATTAATGATATTCCCCTCAAACTTCAGATGTGGGACTTGATTGTATCCCAACAATCTCCCCTTCAAACCAAGGACCATATGTGGGATATTAATGATATGTCTATATTTTGTCTCTGCTAAGCATGTTTTTGTCACGCATCTAGTTAGGATAACTAATTGTTTTGCATGAACTTCTACTCTCTTTTGTACACTTTTCATATTTAGGTAGTTCTTAAATTATCTTCGCATACATCGTGCATTTTGGAGTATTTCAGGTATTTAGGAGACTTTGGAGCCAGGCTGTCTCGAGTCGCGCCATCACTCCGTCATCACACATCCGCTCGGGTCGCGCCATCATTCCGTCATCACACATCCGCTCGAGTCGCGCCATTATTCCATCGTCACACATCAGCTCGAGTCGCGCCATCATTCCATCGTCACACATCCGCTCGAGTCGCGCCATCATTCCATCGTCACACATCCGCTCGAGTCGCGCCATCATTCCATCATCACACATCCGCTCGAGTCGCGCCATCATTCCATCGTCACACATCCGCTCGAGTCGCGCCATCATTCCATCGTCACACATCGCTCCAGTCGCGCCATCATTCCATCGTCACACATCCGCTCGAGTCGCGCCATCACTCACTCGAGCCACTACTCGTTCGCACATGTCAGGAAGACGTTCCATCTTACACGCTTCAGGAGATTCCCAAACTGACTCTTCATCTTGTCGTTTTAAGTTTTAGGGATTTTACGTCTTTACTATAAATACGTTTTGTTAAGTCTCCGCGACATCATCTAAGTTTTTATCTCGTTTTTATTTTGTAAGGTTTCCCTAGCCACCAAAAACGGTTCTCAGACTTTGTATCCAGATATCTTTTGATACATTGAGTATTTGCATTCGATTTCTTCTACAAACTTGTTTATCTTATTTTTACCTATCTAAGAATGCTTGTTTCAATGTTTTCTGAGTTTGTATTGTTGATGATGATTTCTGGATCTGAGTAGTGCGTTAGTTCTTGAGGATGGGATAGATTAGGTGGAGGATCTTAGGATGTAGGGTGTTTAAGCTTGATTTGTATGATTCCCTTCTGGACTAGAGTTAGAATTACTAGTTTCTCTCTGATCAATTGGAACTAGGTTCGAGACATTTCCACACCCAAAAGGTGTTCGATGAAATGTCTGACCAACTAGTGCCAGAGTCTTACGTTCCTAGCCTAAGAGATTAGTTGTCTAGGACGTTTGTTGACGTGAATGAACTTGTTTGTCATGTCTGCTCGACCACGTTTCTCTAGCGAGAGCTAGGTATGGAAGTGGTTGAGTCTGATAGCTTTTACCAAGAGATTGGATTAGCTAAGTTGTGATGTTCATTGTTTACGGATAGATTGCTTGTCGCATGTTAAACACTCTGTAGACTATGATACTCCACCGACATCAATTACTCCCATCCTTAGGACTTTTATCCTTTTGATTGATATTACATTCCTGAGATTTTTCGTTTCTTGCCTTTTTTTTAGTTCATGTTTAGACTCGTTTCTGTTTTTATTAATTTTCATTTCTTGTCTTGCATTCTCGTTTCCAGTTCCAGAACTCATTTCCGTTTGCATTTTTTTGTCATTCTAGGATTGTTAGAAAAAACACTTTCTTTGAATTGGCTTGATTTGTGATTCCTTGATTGCATCTAGATTGCTAGCAACATCCCATTTGGATTGACACCTTAAATACTACAACACTTAAGGTTAATTGAACCTACTAGGAGACACAAAAATCCTAGTATCAATTTGGCGTCGTTGCAGTTCAGCCTACTCCTACCCCAGATCAAGAAATGAAGCAGATGATGCAACAAATTCTTCAGGGCCAAGCTAGCGGTTCCATGGATACTGCAAAGAAGTTCGCTGACCTTAGTCAGAGGGTGGAATGTTCCTACAATGATCTGAACGTCAAGTTTGAAGCTCTGAATTCAAAGATAAGGTACATGGAGGGCCAATCGGCTTCTACTTATGTCCCAAAGCCTGGCCAATTCCCAGGTAAAGCTGTTCAGAACCCCAAGGAGTTCGCCAATGCCATCACGCTGAGAAGTGGGAAAACATTGTCTCCAAGGCAAGGAGTTCCAGACATCACTGAGGACAGTGAAGAATTAGCTGGGGAGGATTTTGGTCAGGATGACGCTCAGATGGAGAACCCAGTCGAAACAGTCAAAGACCCAGTTGAACCAGTGAGGCAGTCCGAACCTGAAGGTGTTAAGGAGCCTGTTATTTCTGAAGACAGACCTGTGAGGTTCATCCCTCCACCGTACAAGCCTCCTCTACCATTTCCAGTGAGGTTCAAAAAGCAGCTCACTGAGAAGTACAAAGCCTTGTTCGAAAAACAAGTTAAGGAGATTAAGTTGAGGATGCCATTGCTGGATGCATTCGCACTTGTTCCTCAGTACCAGATATTCCTCAAAGACTTAGTGATGGAGAGATCAAAAGAAGTTCAAGGCATGGTTGTACTAAGTCTTGAGTGCAGTGCAATCATCCAGAAGAAGGTTGTACCCAAGAAGCTTAAAGATCCTGGATCATTCACTCTACCCTACTCCATTGGACCTATGTCTTTTGAGAGGTGCTTATGTGATCTTGGCGCTTCTGTGAATCTGATGCCATTCTCTGTGGCTAAGAGGTTGGGTTTCACAAGGTTGAAGGGATGCGACATCTCTCTCATCCTTGCAGATAGATCAGTGAGACTTCCACATGGTATCTTAGAGGACTTACCTGTCAGGATCAGAGATGTGGAAGTGCCTACCGACTTCGTGGTTCTAGAGATGGATGAAGAACCTAAAGATCCTCTGATTTTAGGAAGACCGTTCGTAGCGACTGCTGGAGCCATCATTGATGTCAGAAATGGCAAGATTGACCTCAATCTGGGCGACGACTTCACTATGAAGTTTGACATCAAGGATACCTTGAAGAAGCCAACGATAGGAGAACAAGTCTTCTACATTGAAGAGATGGATAAATTGGCTGATGAGTAGTTGGAGGAACTAGCTGAAGAAGATCATCTCAAAACTGCTCTAACCAAAGATAGAGAAGAAGGGTTTCTGCATGGGGAGACCACTTGTTACAAGCATCTGCTAGATTCCCACAGAGAAACGGATGGATCAGAGGAAGTCGAGCAGCTATCTGACGCAGAGGAGATACGTGCAGTTGAGACAGAGAGTTCAGAACGTGATATCTCCCACTCGACCGACGTCAAGACCCGACTCGAGACACCAATGCCCCGTTTAATCGAGTCGCACCCCTCTCACTCGACCTCGATCATGCCAGACTCCCATGCTGACGACTGGTCGGAACTGAAAGCTCCAAAGGTAGAACTCAAAATTATTCCTTCCGGGCTCAGGTACGTCTTTCTGGGAACCAATTCTACTTATCCTGTTATTGTGAATGCTAGGTTGAGTGATGATGAATTGGGGATGCTAGTAACTGAGCTAAAAAAGTATAGAAAGGCTATTGGTTATTCTTTAGATGATATCAAAGGAATTTCACCTAGTCTTTGCACCCATAGGATCAATCTTGAAAATGAATCATATGCTAGTATTGAACCCCAAAGAAGATTGAATCCTAATCTGAAAGAGGTAGTTAAGAAAGAAATCTTGAAACTTCTTGATGCTGGAGTTATCTATCCTATCTCTGATAGTACTTAGGTATCTCCAGTGCACTGTGTACCTAAAAAGGGAGGCATAATTGTGATCAAAAACGAAAAAAATGAGTTAATCCCAACTAGAACCATCACAGGACATAGGATGTGCATAGATTATAGGAAGTTGAATGTTGTATCTAGGAAAGATCATTTTCCTCTGCCTTTCATTGATCAAATGTTGGAAAGACTAGCTAGTCATCCCTATTATTGTTTCCTTGATGGGTATAGTGGATTCTTCCAAATCCCTATCCACCCAAATGATCAGGAAAAGACAACCTTTACTTGTCCCTATGGCACTTTTGCCTACAGACGCATGCCATTAGGCTTGTGCAATGCTCCTGCCACCTTTCAGAGGTGCATGACTTCAATTTTCTCGGATTTAATTGAGGAGTCAGTGGAAGTGTTTATGGACGACTTCTCTTTATACAGTTCCACTTTCTCCTCCTGTTTGTTGAATCTGTGCAGGGTATTGACGCGATGTGAGGAGACGAACCTGGTGCTGAACTGGGAGAAGTGCCATTTCATGGTTGAAGAAGGGATCGTTCTGGGACACAAGATTTCTGAAAGAGGAATTGAGGTTGACAAGGCAAAGATTGAGGTCATGGTTCAGCTTCAACCGCCTAAGACAGTGAAGGACATCAAGAGTTTTCTGGGACATGCTGGGTTTTACAGGAGATTCATCAAGGACTTCTCAAAAATTGCAAGACCTTTGACAAGGTTGCTGTGCAAGGAGGTTGAGTTCGAATTTGATGCAGCATGTTTGGAAGCCTTGAGCAAGATCAAGGAAGCCTTGGTTTCAGCACCCATAGTGCAAGCTTCGAATTGGGATCATCCTTTTGAGATCTTGTGTGATGCTTCAGAATTCGCAGTTGGAGCAGTTCTGGGACAGCGTATTGACAAGAAGCTTCATGTCATCTACTACGCGAGCCGCACCTTGGACGAGACCCAGGGAAGGTATGCTACCACAGAGAAGGAACTCCTAGCAGTTGTATTTGCATTCGAGAAATTCAGGAGTTATCTTGTGGGTTCGAAGGTCATTGTGTATACCGATCATGCCGCTCTTAGACACATCTACTCGAAGAAGGATACCAAACCGAGACAGTTGAGATGGATCCTGCTTCTTCAAGAGTTTGACATGGAGATAGTTAACAAGAAAGGAATAGAAAATGGAGTTGCAGACCACTTGTCAAGGATGAGGATTGAAGATGCTGTTCCAATAGATGACTCAATGCCTGAGGAACAACTTCTGGTCGCCCAGGTTTGTGAGCCGATGCATGACAGTGGGGTTGAGAACCTAAAAATCAACTGTATGGCGATCACTTCGGATACTGCACCATGGTATGCTGATTTCGTGAATTACAAGGTCTGTGGAGAAGTTCCTGATGACATGGATCCCTACAGGAAGAAGAAGTTTTTCAGGGAGGTCAACCACTACTTCTGGGATGAACCCTATCTGACCAAGAGAGGTTCTGACGGTCTGTTCAGAAGATGCATAGCAGAAGGGGAAGTGCAGGGAGTGCTTGAGCACTGTCACGGTTCCGCCTATGGAGGTCACTTCGCCACATTCAAGACAGCTCAGAAAGTTCTTCAAGCAGGTCTCTGGTGGCCAACCTTGTTCAAAGACGCTCACAACTTCATCACCAAGTGTGACGCTTGTCATAGGATGGGCAACATCACAAGGTGAAACGAGATGCCCCAAAATCCGATCCTGGAAGTGGAGATATTTGACGTTTGGGGGATAGACTTCATGGGACCATTCAACCCCCCATCTAATGGGAATGTCTATATTTTGGTGGCAGTTGATTACGTTTCTAAGTGGGTCGAAGCCATTGCCAGTCCCACCAACGATCACAAAGTTGTTCTGAAGTTGTTCAAGAGTATAATCTTTCCAAGGTACGGGATACCCAGAGCAGTGATCAGTGATGGTGGAACTCACTTCGTCAACAAGGTGTTTGAGAGTACGCTGAGAAAGTATGGTGTCAAGCATAAAGTGTCGACTGCGTATCACCCTCAGACCAGCGGACAGGTTGAGATTTCGAACAAACAAATCAAGGGAATCTTGTCAAGGATTGTTGGGGTTTCGAAGAAAGATTGGTCTGTCAAGCTGGACGAGACACTCTGGGCATACAGAACAGCGTTCAAGACGCCAATTGGACGAACACCATTTCAGTTGATCTATGGTAAGGCATGTCATCTCCCTGTGGAGGTTGAGTACAAGGCGCTTTGGGCAATCAAGCTGCTGAACTTGGATATTGACACAGCTCAAGCTAAGAGAACTCTTGACATCCATGAGTTGGAAGAAATAAGACTTGATGCTTATGAGAGTTCCAAGATTTACAAGGGAAAGACAAAGAATTTTCATGACAAGAAGATTATTGTCAAGGAGCTCAAGGCTGGAGATCAGGTTTTGCTGTTCAATTCCTGACTTAAGTTATTTCCTGGAAAGCTTAAGTCTAGGTGGTCTGGACCTTTTGACGTCAAGGAAGTTCTGCCATTCGGAGCTATCACTCTTCTGAACAAGGATGGTAGTGAATTCACTGTAAATGGTCAGAGAGTCAAGAAATATTTAGCTGATCAAGTCCGACCAGAGGTGATGTGATCGCAGACGCGACCTCGGCCAAGAAGACCAAGACACGCTGGACACGACCGAGACGCCTGACCAAGACGCATCGGACGCGATCAGGACAACCTCATCAGGCGCGGCCAAGGCCCCAACGATCTTCCCTGGAGCCACCACACGCTCCAAGAGCTCAGCAAAGGCGGCCAAACAGCGGCTCAACCTATTTGTCCGAACCTATGTCCAACACCAGCCAATCCACGAAGACTCCAAAGGCTTAGTCCGCTTAGTCTTCACTCTTACCCAAGAGTGAAGACAGTCAAGTCGTTAAGCAAGGAAGTGTACTCTTTTCCCTCACTCCGGGTTTGTCCCAATGGGTTTACCGAAGAAGGTTTTAACGAGGCATGGAGCTAAACGCAAAACGCCTAAAGGCTAAGTTGCTTCACGCGCAAGGCCAAGGTGGTTATCTTTCTTCCCTCTTAGTTTTTGGTTTAAATTTGAACTTTGAGAATATTCTCCTTTGATCCTTTAGCTTTTGAACGTTGAGAGCTTAGTGTTGAAAGTCAATAGAGGCGACGTGTTCCATTTCAAGGAAAACACGTCTAAGGGCGTTTGTGCGGACCATTAAGAGTCTGCATGTCCCTAAGTCCTCATTTGACCTAATGTATTTAAACTCTCTCCTAGCCTTTGTTCCTCTTCAGACTTGTATGAAATAAAACTTTTTCCTCAAGAGAGATTCTTGAAACTTGTCTCATCTTCTCTTTCTTCAATCCGGGATTGAACCTTGAGAAAACCCTAACAAGCTTCGAACCGGGTTCGGCCTTGTTAGAGACTGTATCAAGAGGAGAGCCAAACCTCTTGTGTCGTCATTCGATCCATCCCTCATCCCACCCTCGTTCCCCTCTTAGTCGCCCATCCGCTCGTTTCGTACCAACCGATTGAACCGTTCATGGCCTTACGACGTATCTCCTGAACGGCTCGTTTGTTTTCCCTCAAATTTCGTTTCCCTCGTTTGTTTCTTCCCTTGATCCAACGACCAAAGTCTTGGTCGAGAGAAGTTTCGTCAAACGAAAGATTGGTCGAGTCCTCAAACCGCGACCGTTCCGCGGCCGTGTCGAGTCCGTGTCCGGCGGTCACATCAAGAGGGGTCTTCTGTGCTCCTCTATGAACCCCCAAAGGCCTAACCAGCTGAAAAGTCAAGCTAGGGACTTTAAACAAGCTCACTTGGGAGGAAATCCCAAAAGTATCACTGTAAATATTTTTAGGATCCTTGTGCTTTTAACTTTTTGTTTTTGATTTTCTTGTGTTCAGGAATCTACAGAAGGGAGTATAAGCAACTTAAAAAAAAATGCAGACGAACTAGTGAGACCAGAGTCAATCCGAGTATGAGGCAGAATTGAGGGGGAATCTTAATTATTGGGTTTTGTCACTCCTCTCCTCTCTCCCACGTGTCTGACATATCACCTCCCCATCTCCCTTTTTTTCCCCCACAAGACATATCAACTTTATGTCTCATCTTCCCACATCACTCCACCATCACTTTTCTTTTCTCCTCCACTTGCACTATTCCTTCATCACCCTTTATTTATGTCATCTATCCCTTCAACTCACCAACCCAAACAAACAATCATCACTCTCCCATCTCTCTTTTGCTCGAGACCAGTGCATACAACCATCATCGACGGACGCCGGAGTTATCCCGCCCAACACCGCCGTGCTACCACCCTCGAGTCGACCTGCAACCACTCGAACCGCCGTCCGAGCTGCTACACGCGAACCATACCATCACGACTTGACCGACGGTGGACCATTCCTGTCCAGCCATCGTCTCACCGTCTGCACACGCGACCCCCACGACATTGACTCGACCCTATACCTCAGATCGCTGCTCGAGTCACGCCATCAAAGGTACGCCCAACACCGCCATCTAAACCCTGTTCGATCCGCTGCCCTGAACTCGACTCCGTCGACTCAATCCAAGTCCGACGACTCAACCCGACAAACTCGCCGTTCGAGTCGACCAATTTCCACCGTCACTCTCACGCTGAACTCACACCACCATTCTCGCCGTCTGCACACGCGAACTCATCACTACTTCACTCGATCGGTTTCCTCGCTCCATCGTCACCGCTTGTTCCACTCGATCCACCGAAGTCACCATTCCGACTCAAGCAACCCCGTTCGAGTCGCGCCGTCACAACCTTGATCGATTCGTACCTCGATCGAGTCACACCATCGATCCAGCTCGCTTCACTCACCGACGTGAACCATACTTGTCATTGCGCTTTGATACGCTCCTCTCTTAGAATTCTAAAAATCAAAGTTGTTAATTGCTCTAATTATTTGCTCACTAACGTATTAACGTTTAGCTGTGAGTTTACATGTTTCAGCGAAACAGAAAAAGTACTGAGCTTATACACGAGATGAGAGAGGCATATGGTTGTGTCACTGGCGAACGTTCATCCCCCGAATCCATGGCGAAGCGTTTCATGGAAATGAAGAACATGGTTGACGAGGTTGTTGGGGGTTCAGAATAAGCAGCGGGTTCGAGCAGACCAGACAAACCGCTCTCCAAGAGCAAGAGTCACAGGAAGAGACCGGCCCGAGTTTCCCTCTCTGGAGACCAAGGCAGTGATTACGAACAGGAAGAACCTGCGTTGCGTCCAACACAAGAGCCAAGGAAATCTGTACGACGGAGACAGTATGAGACGAAGCTGACTCCCAAAGAGTACTACGATCTGTTCCAACAGTGCGAGTTCAGTGGAACAAGATATCCACATCCTGAGACGATGGAGCTACTAGGGATTGGGGAGGATGTTCAGTACTTGTTTCGGCGATGTCATCTGGAGAAAATTATGAACACCCCCAAGAGTGGATACAGAGAGGAGACAATTCAGTTCCTTTCTACCTTGGATATGCACTAGTACGCGGATGAGCCAGGCATGATGTCTGATGGAGGATTGGACTACATTACCTTCCGCGTTCATGGCCAGTTCTGCAATCTTACATTCTGAGCCATCGAAGAGATATTCGGTTTTCCCAGCGGAACAGGCACCACGCCGCAGTTTGAAAGGAATGAGATATCTGCTCTCTGGGCAACGATCGGAAGCACGCCAACATTTACTACATCAAAAACAAAGGCGACGAACCTGAGAATCCCGGTGTTGCATTACTTCCAGAAAGCGGTCGCAAATGCCTTTTATGCCAAGGAGATTAAGGGATATATTACTTATGGCAAGCTTAAGATGATCGATCTGGCACTTAAAGGACTCTCGTTCCCTTCCATGGATTGTACTGCACTGCAAGGCGATATGTCCAACACCTCCGTCTCGCTCTACCTTCTCAACTACATCATGTCATACAAGACTTGGGTCTCCAGACTCACCAGCAACCGCACTCCAGGAGTAATGTGTATGGGAGGTATAGTGACTTGGTTTCTTGAGGCTGCAGGTGTTGCTCTACAATCCGAGCCGTACCCACCACGCTGGATAGACATAAACAACTTGCGGCAGCTACGCTCTTTGCACCGGGGTTTGAGGAATGGACGATTGCTATACAAGTTTGTGAATCCTGCGGTCAGACCCTCGAGATTACTCCTCCCTTGCGTCGACCTGACTACAATCTTGAGGGGTGAGCATGTCGAGTTCATTCCCCCTGCAGATGCATTGTACCACTCTGATGTGGAAGAGCAACATGTCGACGTCGCAGAACCAGGAGAAGATCCGATGGACGAAGATGCAGTTGAGTACCGCCCTGAGCAATTCTACTTTGAAGAGTACACCTAACCGAGAATGAGCAGAGGGGTCAAAGATGCTCATGACCGCCTCAACAAGCTTCAACAATGGGAGAAAGCCAGAGTCAAGGCGCTTAGCAGCCTTTCCAAGACTGTCAAGAACCTCGTGCGTTTGTTTAGCTGCTCGACTTCCACAACCGCCGTCCCCAGGTTTGTCCCCGAGGATAACAGACCAATGTCAGGACGCCCTTCCGCGAACCTAGCGCGAACACCTTCTCCGAATCCCTCTCCAGAGCGTCAATCTTCATATGTGCCACGACAGCGTCAGCATACACCCGTCCCTTCACGCCATTCGTCACATGAATCTAGGGAGAGAAGGGGACAAGGTTCGCGTAGTTCAGGAGCCTCTTCAAGTCGTCGTTCTGCAGCTCATGCTGAGCAAGAGGTTGAGCAACAAGTTGGGCATCAAGGTGATTATCAGCCTACAAATGTGGTAGTATTAGTCTCGGACCATGGCGAATCCAGAGTCGACGACATGCAGTGCGACGAGCAGCCGAGCACTTATCAGAACACGGAAGCGGTTGAGCAACAAGTCGACCAACCCGGTGAGACCACTCCTGCGGATCCCGAACACGGTGAAGGAAAGAGCCAGTACAACGCACCAACTCCTTGGGCGAGCTCAGACTCCTTCTTCTACTACTGAGGTAATCCTACCTTCCATTGTATATACCATTTCATTTCTGCATTGTTTCTGTTGTGATTCTTAAATCCTCCTGCAAATTTTTCTTACACAGGAAACTGTGTAATTTAAGTTTGGGGGAGGGTTTGAGATGTTGTATCTGATGTCGTGCTCTGTGATTCTTATTTCAAATTTTTGCATCATATCATGTTTGAGATAGCATCTCTTTATTTGCATAGAAAAACCAAAAAGAAATTTGAAAATTTCCACAAAAACAGAGTGTTCATGTAGCTTGCACTTGCGTATTAGGATTGAGTCTAGGTTCATTCATATAGGGTTGTTGCATTTAGCATAGGGGTTGATGATGATTGTAACCTTGGTAGCATGCTGGATTCAATAGGATAGGATCAAGGCCCTTGTTATTAGTTCTTTGATGCATGTTGATTGAATTTGAAAATGTAAGATTGAAGCATGTTCTGAATTGACGTCATTCCCTATCTATCGGAACCTAATCCTGACTTGCAATTATCTTGTTATGCATTGAAGTTGAACTCATGGATACCATATACATACTTGGATTGTCTTTCACTTTTTTACCACCTTTGTCAATCCAAGTAGCTGATTCCCATCTTTGGAACAGTTTCCCGCACCCTTAACCAACCGTTCTTTCAAGCCAATTGTATTCTTGAGTGTCAGGTCTTTTCCGAGTTGAGCTTGTTAGAAAGTGTTAGGTTCTAACCACAAGAGTAGGATCCTGTGTAGCTCTAGTTCGCGTTATCCGGACTAGTAGGACTAGGTGAGAACTTGACATTGGGTATTGGGTTTGGATTTGTGCAGAAAAGTAAAGGGTATGAAGTCTTAAGGAAGGGGATGTGTTTTCAAAGTTTACAAGTCTAGTAAAGGATTTGGGATGAGCAAAGTAAAAAGAATAATTGGTTCTGGGCATGAAATAAATAAAAAAAATTAGACAAAGAAAAGAAAGTAAAAATGCTTAAGATGTCTAGAGTCTTCAGAAGAGAAGAGAATGAACCATAGTGATATTAGAGTTTTCCCAATCCGCTAGAGTGATAAGAAGTGAACTCTTCCTAAGACCAAATCTAAAGAATGAAAGAATGGGTTTGAGATGAAGTTTCTGATGAAGGGTAGAGATAGGTCCAACTTTGGTTTGGAATGTTCTTTGGGTAGACAGGGCGCTGCTCTTGTATGCATCAGTTGGTTTCAACCTTTAGCCTTCTCTTAAGCTCAACTCTTCTCATGAGAGAACCTTTTTATGTATCGATGGAGCCACTTGAGAAAGAGACCACATTTGTCTCTAACCTTTCACCCTGGCCAAATGAGTTCAATGACACTGCATAGCTTGATTCATGGTTCTTTGTTAATAAATGTTAAAGGGGGTGATTGATAGGATTGCATGTGTAGATCAAGCGAATGAAATTCCTTAACCATGCATCATAGAACTAAAAACAAGGACCTTGATTCTAACTACTCTATTCAGTATGTTTTAGGTTCTGAGACCCCATCTTCACACCTCTTCTCCATACCTTGTTCTTGATCGTTTGCTTGAGGGCAAGCAAAGAATAAGTTTGGGGGAGTTGATATGTCTATATTTTGTCTCTGCTAAGCATGTTTTTGTCACGCATCTAGTTAGGATAACTAATTGTTTTGCATGAATTTCTACTCTCTTTTGTACACTTTTCATATTTAGGTAGTTCTTGCATTATCTTCGCATACATCGTGCATTTTGGAGTATTTCAGGTATTTAGGAGACTTTGGAGCCAGGCTGTCTCGAGTCGCGCCATCACTCCATCATCACACATCCGCTCGGGTCGCGCCATCATTCCGTCAGCACACATCTGCTCGAGTCGCGCCATCAGTCCATCGTCACACATCCGCTCGAGTCGCGCCATCATTCCATTGTCACACATCCGCTCGAGTCGTGCCATCATTCCATCGTCACACATCCGCTCGAGTCGCGCCATCATTCCATCGTCACACATCTGCTCGAGTCACGCCATCATTCCATCGTCATACATCCGCTCGAGTCGCGCCATCATTCCATCGTCACACATCTGCTCGAGTCGCGCCATCATTCCATCGTCACACGTCCGCTCGAGTCGCGCCATCACTCACTCGAGCCACTACTCGTTCGCACATGTCAGGAAGACGTTCCATCTTACACGCTTCAGGAGATTCCCAAACCGACTCTTCATCTTGTCGTTTTAAGTTTTAGGGATTTTACGTCTTTACTATAAATACGTTTTGTTAAGTCTCCGCGACATCATCTAAGTTTTTATCTCGTTTTTATTTTGTAAGGTTTCCCTAGCCACCAAAAACGGTTCTCAGACTTTGTATCCAGATATCTTTTGATACATTGAGTATTTGCATTTGATTTCTTCTACAAACTTGTTTATCTTATTTTTACCTATCTAAGAATGCTTGTTTCAATGTTTTCTGAGTTTGTATTGTTGATGATGATTTCTGGATCTGAGTAGTGCGTTAGTTCTTGAGGATGGGATAGATTAGGTGGAGGATCTTAGGATGTAGGGTGTTTAAGCTTGATTTGTATGATTCCCTTCTGGACTAGAGTTAGAATTACTAGTTTCTCTCTGATCAATTGGAACTAGGTTCGAGACATTTCCACACCCAAAAGGTGTTCGATGAAATGTCTGACCAACTAGTGCCAGAGACTTACGTTCCTAGCCTAAGAGATTAGTTGTCTAGGATGTTTGTTGACGTGAATGAATTTGTTTGTCATGCCTGCTCGACCACGTTTCTCTAGCGAGAGCTAGGTATGGAAGTGGTTGAGTCTGATAGCTTTTACCAAGAGATTGGATTAGCTAAGTTGTGATGTTCATTGTTTAGGGATAGATTGCTTGTGGCATGTTAAACACTCTGTAGACTGGGATACTCCACCGACATCAATTACTCCCATCCTTAGGACTTTTATCCTTTTGATTGATATTACATTCCTGAGATTGTTTCGCTTCTTGCCTTTTTTTTAGTTCATGTTTAGACTCGTTTCTGTTTTTATTAATTTTCATTTCTTGTCTTGCATTCTCGTTTCCAGTTCCAGAACGCATTTCCGTTTGCATTTTTTTGTCATTCTAGGATTGTTAGAAAAAACACTCTTTTTGAATTGGCTTGACTTGTGATTCCTTGATTGCATCTTGATTGCTAGCAACATCCCATTTGGATTGACACCTTAAATACTATAACACTTAAGGTTAATTGAACCTACTAGGAGACACAAAAATCCTAGTATCAATTAACACGCCTCATCGAGATGATAACTCCATCTTGAACTGATCCCACTTGGACACATAATAAACCAATTGGCAATTTGTAGATTGACCCTAACCCTTTATATATTAATGATAGTCCCCTCAAACTTCAGATGTGGGACTTGATTGTATCCCAACAATCTCCCCTTCAAACCAAGGACCACATGTGGGATATTAACATGCCATCTCGAGATGATAACTCCATCTCGAACCAATCCCACTTGGACCAATAATAAACCTCTTCTTGGGCCCCTATTACTCGGATTAACAAGAGGCATGTCCTTATCTACTTCTTTAGGTCCACCAAAATTTTAACCTTGGATTCTGATATCATGATAGATTTGATGAGAGTCTAATATTAATTCTTTCTAAACATCTTTATGACTCTCATCAAATCTATCAAAACTCCATCGACTCATCAATCTTCAGCATAGAAGCATGCATCATCATCAATTACTTTAAATAAAACCAAAAGAATGATAGAAGCAATCAAAAACGGATCTAAAAATTAACCGAATCAATTGAGACAACAAAAAAACTAAAGTCAAACATTGTCTAGAGAAAGGCGACGGATCTACTAGAGAAAAGGAGAAAGAGCCGAAACCGTGCTAAGATAGCCACCATTGCTGGAGAAAGAGCCAGCCAACTCCGTTGAAAGAACCGGAGATGCTAGAATAGAGCCTGATATACAGGAAACGAAGCTGGGAAATACCAACCGGCCGGCGAACAAAAAGATGAACGGAGAGTTTCTCTCTCTCAAAAATCGCTGAGAGAGAAGAGAGAGAGAAACTTCGAAACTGCGTGTGACTCTTTTTATATAATAAGATTCCAATAGAAATCGAACATAAATCAATTGTAAAAACCATGTAAACCCAACCGATTTTTTTTTTTTTTTTTTGCTGCAGATTCTTCTTTGTGGTCTGCTGCTTGCAGGTATGGTGTTCGACATAATGCTGCTCAGATATTTTGTTTCTTCAAAATATACAGCTTTCTATTCGCTATTTATAGAAATGTTGGCAACTTAAGTAAGTTGCAAGGAAACTGGAATATGATTGACCATCTTCTTGTTATGCAACAATGGCGATAGCTGCATCATCAACTAGGTGAGTACTTAAACTGCACTCTATATTTGAACAATGTTGTTGGTTCATAAGTGTTTTTTCTTTTCTGACTGGAATAAGGATTACATAGCGAATAGAAAGCTGTATATCTTGGTATCATTGTATCAGATACAGGGGTTAGCTTCATAGAACACAGCCTAAGTGTCAAACAATTTTCTACCGAATCGTGGAATCATGCTCTAAAAACTTTAAAAAAGGACTTAAACCCTGTTTTTCAATCTTCTTCCAGGTTACTGGGACTAGTTTCTTTGAAGCTCTTGGACAACCATATTGCTGTTTCTCTGGGAGATACTTTTCCTGGACCAAACGGTTTCAGTAACACGTTCAACTCATCATACCTCTCGTCTATAAGCAATCTTGCACTGAATTCAAGCAGTCCTTCAAGCGCCTCAGCTCGTTGCCGATATGAGCTAGGGTCGAATCTTTGTCTCCTTGATCCACCTGAGGAAGCTCTGCTTGATGCTCCAGCAGTTGCATTCTGATCAGACAAATCACTCTTGGCTTCTCGTTCTGGTTCAAGTGTGAATTTGTCTTTTGTGACTGAGCAGTCCAGTGGTGGCTCTGGAGGCGGGCTGTATGATCCTCTGGACGATCCTTTCTTCTTACGCACAACGGGAATGAAAGGCATTTCTTCATATGAAGCTAGCGGGAACTTAATCCTGTCGATTCTTGGCGAGTTTACGGACACATCTGGAGATTTTAGCTGATGGAGTATACCAATACTCGGGGTGTACAGAGAATCGTTTGTTCCTTTTGAAGGTTTATGTGAGATAGGCAAGGAGGCCCTACGAGTAGCTGCCGCTGGTTTCTGACACATCAGACCAAAACATATAAATAGATTGAATCAGCAATTAGTAAGATAAGGAGAATTTGGACGGTTCACTTACAAGACCACCACTCTTAGGCTGGTTTGATCTCGCTGGCACATATTTTGAACTGTTAGAAACCCCTGACGAAACAGCGGGTCTACGAACAACCACTCTACCAGTGTCATTGGCAGACAAACCCCCTGGCCTGTTCCGGTGTAAATACGTGTGCATGGGTTTAACAGAAGAAACAGAATCTTCCTGGTCAACCCCGAACCTGCTTGGACCAAAGCTTACGCTTTTGCCAGCATTACGCCGTCTCTGCTCAGGATAGCTGCTTCTCCTTGCGGATTCAGATGGCAATGTATCCTGTTCCCGGAAGCTCAGCTTGAGTAGAACCTTTTGAACATAGGGCTGAAGCAGTGGCTGTCTGAGAAGATCAGAAGCCTACACAGAAGAAGAGAAGTGTTACTCATCAGGTTTGTACAGTTCAAGTGACATGATCACAAATGCCAAAAAAAAATGTGCATACGGTTGGTCTGAGTTCTGGATTCTTCCTCAGCATGCTTTTAACCAGACTTCGACTGAAGAAAGCAGGAACACAAATCATATGGAAGTTGTTGCACAATTCAATAAACTCAAATAGGTTCACATTACAAAGAAGAATCTCTACTTACAAGGCAGTCGAATATTGCGCAGGAAGTGGAGCGACGATTGATCTGTTTATCCTGTTGATCAGCCCTTGCATGTCCTAAAATGCACGAAAATTGTAATAAAAATCTGAATATCATGAAGATAAGACAAAGGAACATGAACTTGGAAGGTTTGAATGACGAAGAATTTACAAAGGCTTTGAATGCTGGTTTCAGAGCGGTCATCTCATATATACAACAACCTGAACGCAATCGTTAAACAGAAGAATAGACTCAGATGAATATTTTTGTTATCTATAGAAAAAGTTAGTGTCTTAACCATGGAAGAGAAACTTACCTAGGGACCAAATATCAGACTTTGACCCATAGGGAATATCAGCAAGAAGCTCAGGGCACATGTAGCTTGGCGTTCCAACCACCTGATTAAAAACAAGTGATTATAGAGCCTGAGACCAGAAACAAATTACTCAAAAAAGTCCAAAGTCTATACTTACTGAAGAAGCAAGGTCGTCCGATGTCAAGATCTTGGCAAGTCCAAAATCACCTGCAGAAGTTATTGAACTCAATTTTTGTCACTTGAGACTGAAAATTAAAAAAGAAATTGGACATATTTACTAATCATCTTACCTAGGCGTATATCTTGATCGTTTGTCAAGAATATGTTTGAACACTGGATCAAACCAATCGATTTTGAGTTAGTAAAGATATTTCAATCAATAGTTGTCTTATGCTTACAGTCACAGATATCATAACCAACCTTGACATCGCGATGGAGAATGTGACTGGCGTGCAAGTATTCAAGAGCCATTAAAAGTTGTACCAGCCATTTGCAGAGTTTCTGAAAACAAAGCAAGAAAAGAGATTCAGAACTTCGTACTTATAAATATCCGGAACAGACTTTAAGTCCTATGTGCGTAACACAACACCTCTTCAGAGAATTCTACACCGTTGGCTTTCTTTATTGCTTCTGCCCTGTAATGCCAAAGGAAACAATGTATAAGAAACCCCTTCAGACTCAAGAATGGGGAAAACAAGTTCTGAGAAGGAAACAATGACTTTACATGTCACCGCCTTTGCAATATCCAATAACAATGCACACATAACATCCCTGAAAATACACACCAGAGAGCCGATTAAATACTTTTATATGTATGCAAATAAATCTTTAGTGCTTGCTATAAAATAAAGGCTTAAAGAAGGTACCTTTTCAACCCAAGAATCTTTGTATTCTACGATAAATGGATTCCTTATCTTAGAGATCAATTCCATCTACAGGGAGATAACAAGGAAAACTGTAAGTTCACAAAACCATAGTTATGCCGATAGCACAGTGGCATTCAACTACGAGCACACACTAAGCGTTTATTTGTAGTGGGTTAGATTAAGATTGATCAGCTCAATTAACAGTCGGATGTTTACTGTATATTAACCTGATACCGCATAGAAATATTATGCATAATGACTCTGGAAAAAGAGTTCGAGTCTCATACAATTAAGAGTCATCATGGGATACCATTTACACCTAGATCCTTCTAAGACTTTAAATTATAACTTCAATCCTCGAAAACTTGCTTGCACAATTAAGAGTCATCATGTTTTTTCGTTTCAAGTTCCACATAGAGAATTTGCATCATATTTATCTGTATGACATTGTGTAAGAGAAGAGCTTAGAACTAACCTCTTGATGAGCAGATCTTCTAGTTCTACCAGTCTGCCGAGCTAACCGAATTTTCTTTAAAACATAACTTCACAAAGCAAAAACACAAAAAAAAAACAGAACATAACAAAGAATCAATTAAAAACATCACATTGATGAACTATAAAAATAAAACACTTTCCAGTTTCCAATTTAAGAAATCACAACTTCTTACAGTTTCTTCTCATGCTTATGCCTCACAAGAAGAGCTGACCCAAAAGACCCTTTCCCAATTTGCTCAAGAACCTCGTAATGCTCCATTGTAAACAACCTTCTTAAAAATATATTATCTTCTTCCTCTATGAGAATCTGAATCTCAAGTGAGACAGAAACACAGCAATGATCAAAAATTTATCAAATCATGGTTGTTGTAAGCAAATACTCACTGTACCTTTCCGGGCATATAAAGTTTTGTGGAAAAAAAAGTAGCTAAAAAGTGAAACATTTAGTAAGCTAATAAAGTGAACAAATCTACAAGAATCTTCAACGTTTTTTTTTTTTTTTTTTTGATTGAAAATCGCCTGCCGACCCACCAAGCTAAATAAAGTCAATTTGTCACGAAAATGAAATTTTTTTGAGGTAAAAGCTAAGAAAAGAAATGTATCCACATCTCACTCTTTTCTATTAACACATGCCCCAACTAAAATAAAAATCTTGTCTTTGTTTTTTTTTTGTCTTGTGAAAAGCTCAGATCTTTATAGCAATTATTGGAAAATTTAGCGAAAATGAGAAAACCCTAAAGTCTATTACACATTACAGAACACACAAAAACACAAAAAGATAGGTTCTTGAACTCGAAACTGAGAGAGAACTCATGCCCAATTAAACAAAAACCAAAATTAAAAATATTGACTTTGTGTTTTTTTTTCTTCTTTTGTTTTTATTGTTTAAAGCTCAAATCTTTATAGCAATAATTAAAGAACTCTATTAATTGGTTTCAATCGATTTACACATTACAGAACACACAAGAAAACCACACAAAGTGATGAGTTCTTGAGTTCGAACCTAGAAAAGCGTCCGTGAGAAATTTGAGTTGAGGGAATGTGGTTATGGCATTTTCTGACGAGAGAAGCTACAAAACGGCGCCGTTACGGAGGTGGAAGTGACGGTGGAGAGGGAAAAGGCATCGGAAGAAGCTGCTTCGCCATGAGAGCTGCTTCTTTCTCTTTTTCTTTCTCTTTCTCTCTCTCTGACTGAGGATAACGACAGAGTTACTGGGAGGACGAGAGACGTAAATCTACTTTGTTATTTCTTTATATAAATATCCTGACACTATTTTTAATTTATAATATTATTAATTGTATAGCATTAGGTTTTCATCCGCTCTGCTGCGGTAAACCGCAAAACTAAATTATAAATTATTATATTATAAATTATTATATTATAAATTATTATATTATAAATTATTATATTATAAATTATTGTATTTTAAATTATTTTTTTAAATTTATTTACTTTTCAAATTTCAAATTAATTAACTTTTATCTAATTAATGTATAATTTTGTTTAGAATGTTTTTTCTTCTTTTATGTTTTATGCAATTTATAACCTAATTAAATTAAATTTGTTCGTAGATAGAATATAAAATTTTAAAATACTTAGTTTTGTTTTCTATAATTAAACAGAGATATATGCATATATAGTAAGAGAGTGTAAATTTTTATGAGTATACAGTTTTTTTTTGGAATATTAAAAATGTGTTGTAGTATGTATAATATTTTGTAGTTCATATATTAAATAATTTATAAGTTAATTTTCCAAATTATGACTACAAATCTATAGTATATGGAATAAACTAATAGTTTTAGTATTGGTTCTATAGTCCAAATCCGCCATGCTAGGCGGATCACGTAACATGTTTAAAGATTTTTAATCCGCAAAAACTCATCATACAAAACCCGTGAAAGTAAAATATAGTTTGTGAGGCTAAAATCACTTTTTATCAAATCAGTATTTCAAATTTTTAAAGAACAATACCTCTTCACTCACCTCCTTATAAAATAAAATAAAAATGAAATGTGTATTCATTTACAATTATGTTTGTTACATTTTAATATACTTAGTTTCTGTAAAAAAAATCGAATATAAATAGAGTTAATTTGTTGATTAAATTAACTATTTAATGTCAATGGCATGCCTGTAAATAAATGTCAACTTCAGGATTTATTTTATAAATGTTTATATATAGATAACGCCAAAAAAAACAAAGGAGTAATAATTGGTCAATTAACAATTACTCTATAAATCTAGTCATCGCTCTACACAAAGGAGTGGGGAATTTAAAAAGAACAAAATTCATGAAAAGAAAATTAGTTGATGCATGGTAACATTGCTTCTTTTTGTGTGTGTGTCCAAATAAAAAATTATACCGTAATTCTTATATATGAAATTTTAATAAAATATTATTTATTAATAAGAAATTTCTAAGAAAAGTAAAATTTTAAGCTTTATTGCCAAAAAATCATCAAAAATTTGGTTTTCTAAAAATACCACAATCACAAAATTTGATTTTTAAGATTTGTTTTTGGTTTAGAATAACTATTTTAAATTTAATGTATAGTTTATAGGGGTAGTGTTTTAGAGTTTACGGTTCAGTTTTTGACGACTAAAATATTAATATTAGTTTTGTTGTTTTTGAAAATCCAAAACTTTTGGTGATACTTTTGGCAAAAAAAAACTGAAAGTGTGGTAAATTTTGAGAATTGTCTTTTATTATTACAAAAAAAAAAAAAAAAAAAAAAACATCGAAAAGTAAAATATGTTTGGTGTTGAGAACACAAACGTTTGTTATTAATGGACTGTTGGTGAATCATGTAGCTTTGGCGATTTAGTCGGCAGAGAGCACTTAAACTTACTTATATGTCTTCGATGATTTTTCAGCTTGGAGATAATCATCAGTGATATAACATAGTCACATAGACAATAAAATAAGTTTATTTTTTTAGATTCTCTTTGATGGAGAGAAATCATAAAGATTATAGTGACGAAAAAATTGCAGCAATTACATTTTTAATACCTTTATTTGCATTTAAATGAAATCGTAGACTCCATATTTGTTTTTCGAGAAACATAATCACTAAAGATGCTGAAATTACAGTTGACCTCTTTACGATCAAACAAAAAACAGAAGCCGAAATGACAGATTTAACCCGATGAAGTCTGCAATAGATATCTTTAAGGTTTATTTCAAATTGACGTCTCGTGGTTGACTTCAAAGTAAGTGTACTCCTTAATTATAGGTAAAATTTTAATTTTAAAAATAATAAAAAATAATTTGGTTAACCGTTTAAGCAAATAATAACCTCATATACTTCTTGCATTGTAATAAAATAAATTTACATATAAACTAGTTAAATTAAGGAAGGTAAGGCTGATTAGGTTAAAATTATTTAATTTAGGGTTTGGTTAAGTAGACTTCTCGTAGACGTCTCGTGGTTGACTTTAAAGTAAGTCTACTCCTTAATTATAGGTAAAATTTTAATTTTAAAAATTATAAAATATAATTTGGTTAACCGTTTGAGCAAATAATAACCACATATATTTCCTGCATTGTATTAAAATAAATTTACATATAAACTAGTCAAATTAAGGGATGTAAGGCTGATTATGTTAAAATTATTTGATTTAGGGTTTGCTTAAGTAGACTTCTCGTAGACGTCTCGTGGTTGACTTTCTGATGCCATCAACTAGTAATATTATATTATTTTTAGCTCACCGACAATTTAACCAAACCGATAGCTTAACCTAACCGAATACGTACTAATTCCTTGATTTTAATCTAACCGGATTCGGTTTATTCTGTTAAGAGGAACATGATATAAAAACTTAAAACCCTAGATATAATTCATTACGACATG
The DNA here is from genome assembly GCA_023657505.1 of Camelina hispida. NCBI lineage: Eukaryota > Viridiplantae > Streptophyta > Magnoliopsida > Brassicales > Brassicaceae > Camelina > Camelina hispida. Next base: position 25,158,233 of record CP094637.1, read on the forward strand.
GTCCTAGAAAAAAAAAAAAAATCAAGCCTCCTTCTTTTTTAGGTCCTCATTTCTGGTTTTTTTTTCCTTTATCGTTTCTCTTCCGAGGTTCAATTACTCGATTCAATTCACCTAAGAATACGCGTTTGTCAACTCCGGCGAATCGACGAGATCCGTACGATCAGATCTGTGGGTAATCGTGGTGGAGAGTGGGGTTATCGAGCATGACTTTGGCTTGTTTGCGGCGGAGGATTTGGCTGGACTTAGTATCTTGCTTAGTGATTGGCGATGGTGGCTGGGTCACTTGATTTATGGCTCTTTTAAACGTGTAAGTAAGCTTTAATGAATCTATTGCCTTCAAGAGCTTGAATCGAAGTATTTACCTATCTTTTTCTTCTGATTCAATTCTTATACAGATCTGAGTTTTTTTTTTTCTTTATTGGGGTTTGAAGTTCGAAAGAGTTGAGAGATGGAGTTAAGGATGTGGCTATTTGACTGACTCTGATTTGTGTTCTGATCTATGTTTCCCGGTGAGTAATTCTTCATCCATCACCAGTTTGCTTGTGAAGCTCCTTGATTTGCTTATACTTTCCTGAAAATTTTACATGTTTCTGTTACCCAACGGGTGGTTCAATGAGACTGTCTAAGTATTATTAATTAGTTTTCTAGGAATTAGAATCGATTTTAGCAAAGTTCGAAGGTGATAGAATCGATTTATGGTTCTATGATGGGAAGTTGTTAACTGGTAACAAATCACCTGAAGATTGTTTTGAATTTGTTGTAATAGGATTCCAGAAGAAAGTTTATATGGGAGGAGATGTCATATCTGGAGAGATGGTGGAGAGATGCTTCACCCAATAAGCAGGAAGCTTTGACTAACTTGGTAAAGAATGGGCAGTTAGAGATCGTTGGAGGTGGCTGGGTAATGAATGATGAGGTATGTTTCTGACTTGTTTGGTTTTAAAAAAAAAAAAAAAAAACGGTTTTTTAGTTCCATTCCATTCATATACTGATTGTTTTAATTGAAACGTATGTACTAATAAGTTTCTTCTTGATGTTTTCCTGCAGGCTAATTCTCATTAGTGTGCCATAATTGAACAGGTATGTACATCAACATGTGACTTTCCAGCTTTATGCACTTAATCTGTCTCTTACTGTTTGTTTTTAGACATATAAATCGTTACTGAAACATTGATGATAATTGAAATATAGATGATTAGCTCATTTTTCATTTAATGTCAGTTATCGTTGGTTATAGTTCATAATTACCTGATACCTCCTTTGAGCTAAAGATCCTCTTTGATAAGAATGTGTGTTGTTAGAATATCCATTGGCTAGAGATAATGCTGATAATCTGTGAATGATCATTTTGATTGAGTAACTGGCCGAACTTCCTCCTCTACTTGAGTAATAAAGAACTGGTATTCGGCCTATTGGTATTTGATTGAATCTGTTGAATTTGTGAATGATCAGTTTGATTGAATTTGTGAATTCTGTTGATAGTCTTGTATGGAGGTTATAACGGGTCCTATTAAACATTCTTTTGATCAGTTTTGTTCGATACAGTAATTACATTTGCTAGATACACTCACATCTTTTTGTTTGTTTTTGTCATTTCTACAGCTCTATCAGCCACATAAACACGGATGTTGGCAGAAGCCACATAAAGACGGTAGGTTGGAGCCCTCGCGATCTTCAATCGGTAGGTTGGAGCCCTTGCTACCTACAAGATCACAGACATGTTGTAAAAAGCTTTTGTGTTTGCCACAAGCTCCATTATATAACAGCATCTTTGTAAACACATAAATGAGAGTATGCAAGTCTTATAAATTTAAGTTAGATTGAAGCTAACTACTTAAAACAATGATCTTCTAATGATTCTCCTCTCTACTTTGATGTATGCTCTTGTTTTACTTATGGCTTCAACATCAACTCGCATATCCACCATCATGGATTGTATGAACTGTTTAAAAACTGAATCGGAACACTCGTATTGCCCCCAACAGAATGAGGATGAACACACATAAATTTATTAATTCAAAAGCTTAAATTTTGGTATGCATAGTATCAATCAGAAAATACTAAAAATTGATAGTAAAACATACTAACCAAGATAGATATAGAAAAACTGAAAAAAAAAATCCTATAAATATGTAATGTGAATAAAATTTAGTGTAACAATACACTTCATTGGAGATTGAAATCATTCATGGTTGGGTAATTCTTAGAAAGTTTCTATATTCCTTTATTTCATACTTATAATTATAGATTTTTTTTTATATTTTCATATTCGAACAAAAAAATCAAAATAAGTCTAACACTTTGACTGTAGTATTGTGGACTGAAATTGTTCACGGTTGGGTAATTCTTAGAAAGTTTCTATATCACTTCATTTCATACTTATAGAATTCTACATTCTTTGAAGAAGTCTTTTAGATAAGTCTTCAGCATAATCATTACCAATATTAAATTGATTTGATTGATTTGCAGACGGTTCAGTTTCCCGTGCAGAAGTCTGCCAGAGAAGTCGTCGACATAATCATTACAAGGTTTAAATTGATTTGACATTAGTTGGTAAAGAAGTCTGCCAAAGAAGTCGATTTCTTTATATTTTCTGGTACTGTTTCAAATAAACCGGAATTAGTTTTCTAAAACCGAGATTATTTTTCTTGTCATCAATACAGACTTCACACAGAACTCTAACACGTTGACTTCAAAAATAAGTCTAAGTTAATGACCTAACTGCCTAAGAAAACAAAAAACTTGATTTCTCCATAGGTATAATATATAATCATGTCAAAAACATATGGAAGCAAGTACATAACATATATCAAAGAATACATCAAGAAAATCTTAAATATTATTCACCAATTTTCAATAATTTGGTTTTCAAATAATGCTGACTTCATGTTCACATCAACGAGTAGACATAAAAAAAGACTACAAGGAAAACTTCAAATGAAGTCTATTTCTTGGGGTCTATTTTTGCAATTACAATTTAACAAAGCAGACTGCGAATGAAGTCTACCATAACCGGTTGATTTCTTTTGTGGTCTTCCTTTGTTAATTTTTTTGGTTAGTTTTGCAATTAAATAGATAAAACAAGGTAGACTTCAATGGAAAGTTCAATTGGTTAATGATACTAAGATTTTTGTGTGTCTTATCCTAGTAGGTTCAATTAACCTTAAGTGTTGTAGTATTTAAGGTGTCAATCCAAATGGGATGTTGCTAGCAATCAAGATGCAATCAAGGAATCACAAGTCAAGCCAATTCAAAAAGAGTGTTTTTTCTAACAATCCTAGAATGACAAAAAAAAATGCAAACGGAAATGCGTTCTGGAACTGGAAACGAAAATGCAAGACAAGAAATGAAAATTAATAAAAACAGAAACGAGTCTAAACATGAACAAAAAAAAAAGGCAAGAAGCGAAACAATCTCAGGAATGTAATATCAATCAAAAGGATAAAAGTCCTAAGGATGGGAGTAATTGATGTCGGTGGAGTATCCTAGTCTACAGAGTGTTTAACATGCCATAAGCAATCTATCCCTAAACAATGAACATCACAACTTAGCTAATCCAGTCTCTTGGTAAAAGCTACTCAGACTTAACCACTTCCATACCTAAATCTCGCTAGAGAGACGTGGTCGAGCAGGCATGACAAACAAGTTCATTCACGTCAACAAACATCCTAGACAACTAATCTCCTAGGCTAGGAACGCAAGTCTCTGGCACTAGTTGGTCAGACATTTCATCGAACACATTTTGGGTGTGGAAATGTCTCGAACCTAGTTCCAATTGATCAGAGAGAAACTAGTAATTCTAATTCTAGTCCAGAAGGGAATCATACAAATCAAGATTAAACACCCTACATCCTAAGATCCTCAACCTAATCTATCCCATCCTCAAGAACTAACGCAGTACTCAGATCCAGAAATCATCATCAACAATACAAACTCAGAAAACATTGAAACAAGCATTCTTAGATAGGTAAAAATAAGATAAACAAGTTTGTAGAAGAAATCAAATGCAAATACTCAATGTATCAAAAGATATCTGGATACAAAGTCTGAGAACGGTTTTTGGTGGCTAGGGAAACCTTACAAAATAAAAACGAGATAAAAACTTAGATGATGTCGCGGAGAGTTAACAAAACGTATTTATAGTAAAGACATAAAATCCCTAAAACTTAAAACGACAAGATGAAGAGTCGGTTTGGGAATCTCCTGAAGCGTGTAAGATGGAACGTCTTCCTGACATGTGCGAACGAGTAGTGGCTCGAGTGAGTGATGGCGTTGGCTCAAACGTTAGTCGACGACGGAGTGATGCCGCGACTCGAGTGGAAGTGTGATGACGGAATGATGGCGCGACCCGAGCGGAAGTATGATGACGGAATGATGGCGCGACTTAAGCAGAAGTATGATGACGGAATGTTGGCGCGACTCGAGCGGAAGTATGATGACGGAGTGATGGCGCGACCCGAGCGGATGTGTGATGACGAAATGATGGCGCGAATCGAGCGGAAGTATGATGACGGAGTGATGGCGCGACCCGAGCGGATGTGTGATGATGGAATGATGGCGCGACTCGAGACAGCTTGCCTCCAAAGTCTCCTAAATACCTGAAATACTCCAAAATGCACGATGTATGCGAAGATAATGCAAGAACTACCTAAATATGAAAAGTGTACAATAGAGAGTAGAAATTCATGCAAAACAATTAGTTATCCTAACTAGATGCGTGACAAAAACATGCTTAGCAGAGATAAAATATAGACATATCAACTCCCCCAAACTTATTCTTTGCTTGCCCTCAAGCAAACGATCAAGAACAAGGTATGGAGAAGAGGTGTGAAGATGGGGTCCAGAACCTAAAACTAACTGAATATAGTAGTTAGAATCAAGGTCCTTGTTTGTAGTTCTATGATGCATGGTGAAGGAATTTCATTCGCTTGATCTATACATGCAATCCTATCAGTCACCCCCTTTAACATTTATTAACAAAGAACCATGAATCAAGCTATGCAGTGTCATTGAACTCATTTGGCTAGGGTGAAAGGTTAGAGACAAATGTGGTCTCTTTCTCAAGTGGTTCCATCGATACATAACAAGGTTCTCTCATGAAAAGAGTTGAGCTTAAGAGAAGGCTAAAGGTTGAAACCAACTGATACATACAAGAGCAGCGCCCTGTCTACCCAAAGAACATTCCAACCCGAAGTTGGTCCTATCTCTACCCTTCATCAAAAACTTCATCTCAAACCCATTCTTTCATTCTTTAGATTTGGTCTTAGGAAGAGTTCACTTCTTATCACTCTAGCGGATTGGGAAAACTTTAATATCACTATGGTTCATTCTCTTTTCTTCTAAAGACTCTAGACATCTTAAGCATTTTTACTTTCTTTTCCTTGTCTAATTTTTTTAATTTCATGCCCAGAACCAATTATTCTTTTTACTTTGCTCACCCCGAATCCTTTACTAGACTTGTAAACTTTGAAAACACATCCCCTTCCTTAAGACTTTCTACCCTTTACTTTTCTGCACAAATCCAAACCCAATACCCAATGTCAAGTTCTCACCTAGTCCTACTAGTCTGGATAACGCGAACTAGAGCTACACAAGATCCTACTCCTGTCGGTTAGAACCTAACACTTTCTAACAAGCTCAACTCGGAAAAGACCTGACACTCTAGAATACAATTGGCTTGAAAGAACGGTTGGTTTAGGGTGCGGGAAACTGTTCCAAAGATGGGAATCAGCTACTTGGATTGACAAAGGTGGTAAAAATGTGAAAGACAATCCAAGTATGTATAAGGTATCCATGAGTTCAACTTCAATGCATAACAAGATAATTGCAAGTCAGGATTAGGTTCAGATAGATAGGGAATGACTTCAATTCAGAACATGCTTCAATCTTACATTTTCAAATTCAATCAACATGCATCAAAGAACTAATAACAAGGCCCTTGATCCTATCCTATTGAATCCAGCATGCTACCAAGGTTACAATCATCATCAACCCCTATGCTAAATGCAACAACCCTATATGAATGACACTAGACTCAATCCTAATATGCAAGTGCAAGCTACATGAACACTCTGTTTTTGTGGAAATTTTCAAAAAATTTCAAATTTTTTGGTTTTTCTATGCAAATAAATGGATGCTATCTCAAACATGATATAATGCAAAAATTTGAAATAAGAATCACAGAGCACAACATCAGATACATCATCTCAAACCCTCCCCCAAACTTAAATTACACAGTCTCTTGTGTGAGAAAAATTTGCAGGAGGATTTAAGAATCACAACAGAAACAATGCAGAAATGAAATGGTATATACAATGGAAGGTAGGAGTACCTCAGTAGTAGAAGAAGGAGTCTGAGCTCGCCCAAGGAGTTGGTGCATGGTATTGACTATGTCCTTCCTCTTGTTCGGGATCTGCGGGAGTGGTCTCAGCTGGCTGGTCGACTTGTTGCTCAACCGCTTGCGTGTTTTGATAAGTGGTCAGCTGCTCGTCGCATTGCATGTCGTCGACTCTAGACTCACCATGGTCCGAGACTAACACTACCACATCCGTAGGCTGATAATCATCTTGTTGTTTGATTTGTTGCTCACCCCCGGGCATGCCCTGATGATCATCCTGAGCTTCGACTCGCTGCTCAACCTCAACCTCATCTCGTGTATAAGCTCAGTACTTTTTCTGTTTCTTGCAGAGATAAGTACGGATCACGTCGGTGAATCAAATAAGCTGGATCGAGTGGAACGAGCGGTGACGATGGAGCGAGAAAACCGATCGAGTGAGGTAGTGATGGCGCGACTCGAGGGAGAGTTCGACGGCGACTCGAGAGGATGTGAGTCGAGCTGTGATGGCGCGACTCGATCGAGACGGTCCGGTGAGGGTCGAGTCAACGGTGAAAGTGATGGCGTGACTCGATCGAGACGGTCCGGTGAGGGTCGAGTGGAATGAGCGGCGACGGCGAGTGGAGGCAGAACTGAGCGGCTCAAGTGGACACAGCTGGATCCGAGTGTGGAGTTTCGCCGGATGGGTAGAGTCGCACGGTGCCAACTCGAGTGGTGGTGAACGGTAGCGATGGAAGTGATACTTGCGTTGAGCTCGTACTCCCTTCTGTAGATTCCTGAACACAATAAAACTAAAAACGAAAATCAAAAACACAAAGATCCTAAAAAATATTTACAATGATACCTTAGGGACTTCCTCCCAAGTGAGCTTGTTTAAAGTCCCTAGCTTGACTTTGCATACTCCTTATGCTTTGGGAGGGTTATAGAGAGGTGGTGAGCTCCCCTATGGTTTGTCTTGTCTAGCCAGATACTCTTTAGCATTCTGCCCAGGTTCAACAACAAATGAACTGCTCTTCTTCATTATCCCAAACCTCCACCTTAATTTCCTTGCAGGAGAACTTCTCATTGTACCTTGGAGCTTCTTGATTTGCCCACTCATCTCCTTCACCATAGCTGTTAACTCTATCACTGAATCCCCTAGAATCTTGGTAGTTTGGAGTTCAGACAAACTGTCAAGCGCGGGAGGACTTGTCTCTTGCGCTTGGTGAAGTTTAGGAAGCAGGTCATGACGCTTAGGGAGAGCAACAACTGCACTCGAGTTGGAACACGGTCGAGTGCCCCTTCGAGTAATTTCTTTGGTTACCCAAACTCTTGTTTCTGCCTCATTGATACCCTCAAAGATGTCAAACCCAGCATTCTCTTCAATCACGAAGGTCTGCCCATCAATAGTTGGCTTCTTCTTAGCATCCTTGATATCAAATTTCATCTTGAAATTCTTACCCAGATTGAGATCAATCATCCCCTTCTTGACATCAATGACTGCTTCAGCTGTAGCTAAGAAAGGCCTTCCCAGGATTAGTGGATCTTTAGGTTCTTCATCCATTCCCAGCACCACAAAGTCAGTAGGAATCTCAGCTTGTCCAATTTTGATGGGCAGGTTCTCTAATAGACCATGAGGCAATCTAGTAGTCCTATCAGCCAATATTAAGCGGAGGTTACATGACTCGTATTCGGTGAATCCTAGCCTCTGAGCTACAGAGAGTGGCATGAGGCTTACTGAAGCACCAAGGTCGCATAGGCACTTTTTGAAGGCCAACGGACCTAGAGAACAAGGCAAGGTGAAAGAACCAGGATCCTCTAGCTTCTTTGGGATAATCATCTTCTGAATAACAGCCTTACATTCATGAATAACCCCACCTATGTCATGCACTGCCCTCTCATCTTCCAGAGCCTTAGCTTGAGCTCCTTTAGCTATCGCCTCCTTCTCTTTGGTTTTTTCGGTTACCAAGTCAGTTAAAAACTTTTGATATTGAGGCACAAGTGCAAATGCATCAAGCAAAGGCATCATAAGTTCAATCTGACTTGTTTTTCGAACAAAGCTTTATGTTTCTCAGTAAGCTGCTTCTTAAACCTCACTGGAAATGGTAAAGGTGGCTTGTATTGTGGAGGAATGAATCTCACAGGTTTATCCTTGGGAGCAGCGGGTTATTTAGTAGCTTGAGGATCATATTGCTTGGCTGACTCAATTGGATCCTTGAGCACCTTGACGAGATCTTTTATCTGAACTTCATCTTGAAGAAAATCCTCCCCATCTAAACTCTCATTGTCCTCAGTGAGCTGTACATCTACAGCTTGGGTGGTGATAGCATGGATAGTAGCATAGTCCTTGGGGTTTTGAACTGCTTTTCCAGGTAGTTGGCCAGGTGTTGGGGTAGAAGCAGTCTTGCCTTCCATGTACTTCAGCTTCGAGTTAAGAGCTTCAAACTTGACATTAAGATCATTGTATGAACACTCCATTCGCTGACTGAGTTCAGCAAATTTCTTAGCAGTATCCAAAGATCCGCTAGCTTGACCCTGAAGAAGTTGTTGCATCATTTGCTTCATTTCTTGATCTGGGGTTGGAGTAGGTTGAACTGGTTGAGGGCGGAATCCTGGTGGTGGTCCTGAGGGAGCTTGGTATCCTTGCTGGAACTGTTGTTTAGGGACGAATCCCTGATTGTAAGGCACAAAAGGTTTTTGTTGACCTTGTTGTTGCTGCTGAGGAGGGTACACTTGATCCTGTGGATTTGCAACGTTGGTGCTCCGGTAAGACAAATTGGGGTTCGTCTGATAGGGGTTGTAACCCTTGTTGTATCCACCTTGATTCTGGACGTAGCTGATCTCCTCAAACTGCTCACCCTCCCCATCTTGGACGTGAAAATGTTCACCCTCAGATACGAAGTGGATGCTCTTTTGTTGGTTGAGCAAGAGGCGATCAAGCTTCTCATTGACATTCTTGAGGTCTCTCTTGTAATTCTCCTCAGAGCCAGCATCTCCTCTAACTGTGCGATCATAGTCGTCATGGTAGTTGCCATCAGACTGGGCGAGATTTTCGACGAGTTGCCAACCTTCATCTACATCTTTGTTTAAGAAGTTGCCATTTGAAGCAGTGTCAAGCAGCATGCGTATCTTCGGAAGTACACCACGGTAGAGAGTGCTCAGCAGTGACTCGTTACAGAATCCATGGTGTGGGCATTGGCTATGGTAACTCTTGAAACGCTCCCAGGCTTCGCAGAATGATTCTGAGTTCTTCTGAGTGAAACTGGAGATATCATTCCTGAGACGTGCTGTTCTAGAGTTGGAGAAGAACTTGGCCAAGAAAGCTTTCTTGCATTCGTCCCAAGTGGTGATGGTTCCATTGGGAACGTTTTTCTCCCATTGATGAGCTTTGTCTTCCAGGGAGAATGGAAAGAGGCGCAACTTGTAACCATCCTCACTCACGCCGTTAATTTTGGTGAGACTGCACAGACGGTCAAACTCGTCCAAGTGGTCGAGTGGATCCTCCATACGCAACCCGTGAAACTTGTTTCCTTGGATCATGGAGATCAGACCACTTTTGATTTCGAAGTTGTTGTTCGGCACGGCAGGAGGGACGATTCCAGCACGTTGAGTGTGAGTGTTCGGTGCATCCCCAGCACCAATGTGTCGCGGTCCCTGATGTGGTTCATGTTGTTGTTCCATAGTGACGTCTGTGGGATGCTCAACGGGTTGACAAGCTTGTCGTGGGCGTTGCAACCGGTTGATTTCGTCGATCACAGGAAGGAGATTCTGATGCCCTCTTGATCTGGTGTGCATGCAAGGTTGCAATCAACAAGTTCCTGAGATGCAAAACAAACAAGCAAACAACCAAAACAAGTCAATACTCAGAATGATAAGTGTAACAGAACTTAATCTTGCAAAACTTGAAATCCTAAATGTAGCAAAACGAATCCCAAATGGCAACGACGCCAAATTGATACTAAGATTTTTGTGTGTCTTATCCTAGTAGGTTCAATTAACCTTAAGTGTTGTAGTATTTAAGGTGTCAATCCAAATGGGATGTTGCTAGCAATCAAGATGCAATCAAGGAATCACAAGTCAAGCCAATTCAAAAAGAGTGTTTTTTCTAACAATCCTAGAATGACAAAAAAAATGCAAACGGAAATGCGTTCTGGAACTGGAAACGAAAATGCAAGACAAGAAATGAAAATTAATAAAAACAGAAACGAGTCTAAACATGAAAAAAAAAGGCAAGAAGCGAAACAATCTCAGGAATGTAATATCAATCAAAAGGATAAAAGTCTAAGGATGGGAGTAATTGATGTCGGTGGAGTATCCTAGTCTACAGAGTGTTTAACATGCCACAAGCAATCTATCCCTAAACAATGAACATCACAACTTAGCTAATCCAATCTCTTGGTAAAAGCTACTCAGACTCAACCACTTCCATACCTAGCTCTCGCTAGAGAAACGTGGTCGAGCAGGCATGACAAACAAGTTGATTCACGTCAACAAACATCCTAGACAACTAATCTCTTAGGCTAGGAACGCAAGTCTCTGGCACTAGTTGGTCAGACATTTCATCGAACACCTTTTGGGTGTGGAAATGTCTCGAACCTAGTTCCAATTGATCAGAGAGAAACTAGTAATTCTAATTCTAGTCCAGAAGGGAATCATACAAATCAAGCTTAAACACCCTACATCCTAAGATCCTCCACCTAATCTATCCCATCCTCAAGGACTAACGCACTACTCAGATCCAGAAATCATCATCAACAATACAAACTCAGAAAACATTGAAACAAACATTCTTAGATAGGTAAAAATAAGATAAACAAGTTTGTAGAAGAAATCAAATGCAAATACTCAATGTATCAAAAGATATCTGGATACAAAGTCTGAGAACGGTTTTTGGTGGCTAGGGAAACCTTACAAAATAAAAACGAGATAAAAACTTAGATGATGTCGCGGAGAGTTAACAAAACGTATTTATAGTAAAGACATAAAATCCCTAAAACTTAAAACGACAAGATGAAGAGTCGGTTTGGGAATCTCCTGAAGCGTGTAAGATGGAACGTCTTCCTGACATGTGCGAACGAGTAGTGGCTCGAGTGAGTGATGGCGTTGGCTCAAACGGTAGTCGACGACGGAGTGATGGGGCGACTCGAGTGGAAGTGTGATGACGGAATGATGGCGCGACCCGAGCGGAAGTATGATGACGGAATGATGGCGCGACTTGAGCGGAAGTATGATGACGGAATGATGGCGCGACTCGAGCGGAAGTATGATGGAGTGATGGCGCGACCCGAGCGGATGTGTGATGACGGAATGATGGCGCGACTCGAGCAGAAGTATGATGACGGAGTGATGGCGCGACCCGAGCGGATGTGTGATGACGGAATGATGGCGCGACTCGAGACAGCCTGGCTCCAAAGTCTCCTAAATACCTGAAATACTCCAAAATGCACGATGTATGCGAAGATAATGCAAGAACTACCTAAATATGAAAAGTGTACAAAAGAGAGTATAAATTCATGCAAAACAATTAGTTATCCTAACTAGATGCGTGACAAAAACATGCTTAGCAGAGACAAAATATAGACATATCAGTTAACTTCAAATATAGTCGACTCTGGTTAATTTTGCAATTGACCAACTCATTGACTTTATAGTAGACTTCTGTCTACTAAGTAGACTTAACTATCCGTCAACATGAAAAAGTAAACTTCGTCGTGGTTAGTTTTGCAATTGACCAAGTTTGACTTTGGCCAAGTAGACTTTGTACGAAGTCTACATTAATGATGACTTTGTTTGCAGTTTGCCGTGGTCATTTTTGCAATTGACCAACATTTGCATTTTTTAACTAGTAGACTTCTTTTGCAGTCAACTATTTATTTTAATATAATAATATTACGGTCAATGCTTAAATATTTTGGTCAATGCCAAAAATAGTCACTATAGAAGTCTACTCGTTTATTATCGTAAGAAGACTTCATCCGGCAGTCATAACTAAAAAGTCAAGAATTTGGTCAATTGCAAAATTACACCTTAGTAGACTGCAAATGAAGTATCTGACGGAAAGATTATAATGCAGTCTGAACCATATTTTTTTGTTTTCAAATGAAATTAAGGAGACTGAAATTGCAGTCTACGGGCTCGAAACTTGATAAATTTTTAATTGCAAAATTGACCACAGAGTAGACTTTACATGATATTATGACGGTTAGACTAACAAATGAAGTCTACTTTCGTAAAAAAAATCAGGAAAATCATGTAATCTACCGGAAAATAACCTTCTCGATGGTTGTTTCACAATGACAAGCACCGAGGACGTCGTTTTTAGTCACCATGGAAGAAACCCAGCACCAATTTAATCACTATCCAAGAATCATGACATATAACAAGATAAATGCACTTGCAAAATTTCTTGAATTAAAATGGAGAGGAGATGGAAGAAAATGAAGTTCTCATAGCATTGGGTGTTATTTAAGCTTACAAATTCAGGTTGTTGAAGCTTTAAGAGCTTCAAATTTGGTTGTTCATAGTTGTTGGAAAATTGATGGTGATGGCACAACCGTAAATAAAAGAAGAAGATGAGGATATTGATGTAATAAACATTTTCACAAGAAATTCAAATAAATCAGAAATAATGGCATTTTTGTGAATACAATGAATGACCAAAGATTTAAAAGGGAAAAAGTGACAAATGTTGGAGAGAGAAAAAAATGGGTCTAAAATTGCAATTGACTCAAGTTAGGAGTCCAATTTTGCAATCGTCCCAAAAAAATTCAAGGAAAAAAACACTTTCTAAGATGGTGAATTAGGTATGGACAAATCTTAATGACTTCTTCGGGTTGTAATTTCTTTAAGTTAGTTTTAAATATATAATCGGAAGATGATTGAGGACTCAATTTACCATTTTAAGAGGAGAAAATAAACTTCAGGGAAAAAGGAAAAAAAAAACTTTATAGGGTGGTATTAGAATTCTCTGGCCGGATGTGTTTCTTCTAACGGAAAATTACAGCTTTTGTTTAGTGTCATGTGGACGGTCGACGAGTCCTTGCATAAGTTGGATTTTATTATTATGTGTGTTATGAAATAGGTTAGAGTAATTTTCTTCAAGATTCCAACTTTTTGAGATTTGGAAAATGGATCATTTTTTCTTACTCTCTTTACCTTAACTTTGTAGTCTTTGAAATCGACCCTCAGGTCTGAGTTTGTATGCAAGTATGTCTCGTATATACTTCCATAATATTTAAGCAATCGAAAGTTTTTATATATGCAAGTGAAAGAAAGAAAAAAGGTTATAAACGGATAATGTTTTCTTTTGTCTCAATCATGTTATTAAGTTCTTGATATTTGTCACAGATAAATTAAAACATCTACTTCGTCAATGGATATCCTCGTGGTCGTGCATTAAGAATAATTGTTTTATTTTCGAATTAATTTTTTATGATTTTAATACAATTTTAATATAATTTTAATACATATTTATATATAATAGTAAACCCATTTTTTTTGTTAACTTTAATCTAACGGATGAGATTAGTTCCACTTTTTCATCTAACGGTTTAAAATTATTAATGATCCCAACAGTTGCAAATTATTAATCCTGCCTTTTCGTCGTACCCCCATCTTTCAAAAATCACATATTTTAAGTTTTGCATCTCTTTGTTGTACCTCCATGTTTCAAAAATCACATCTATTTATTTCACACCTCTATGTTTACACCTCTTTGTTGTACCTCCTTGTTTCAAAGATCACATCTATTAATTTTTACACCTTTTTATTTTATACCTTTTTGTTTATTATATATAAACTTTTCTAGACAACATAAACAAGTTTCGAAAAATTGTTTTCTTTTATGCGTATTTTCAAAATTTACAAGTTAATAAATAAAACTAAAGAATTGTTTTATTGAAGTATTTTTTAAATATATAATAGCAAACCCACTTTTTATGTCAACTTTAATCCAACGGATGAGATTAGTTCCACTTTTCCCTCTAAGGGTTTAAAATTATTAATGATCCCAACAGTTGCAAATTATTAATCGTATCTTTTCGTCGTACCCCCATATTTTAAAAATCACACCTCTTAATTTTTGCATCTCTTTTTTGTACCTCCATGTTTCAAAAATCACATCTATTTAATTTTACACCTTTTTTTATTTCACACCTCTATGTTTACACCTCTTTGTTGTACCTCCATGTTTCAAAGATCACATCTATTAATTTTTACACCTTTTTATTTCACACCTCTATGTCTTACACCTAATTGTTTATTATATATAAACTTTTCTGGACAACATAAACAAGTTTTGAAAATTTGTTTTCTGAGTATTTTCAAAACTTACAAGTTAATAAGTAAAACTAAAGAATTGTTTTATTGAGGTGTTTTTTAATTTTTAAATACTCCCTCCGTTTTAATTTAATTGTCGTTCTGGGACTTAATTTTTATTTCATAATAATTGTCGTTTTAGATTTCCAATATAGATGTTTGGTGAATATTCCTACTGTCTTAAAGTTTTAACCAATCAAAAAATTATGAAATATATTAATAAAAGGTAAAACAGAAAATTTAATACTTTCCTTAATTTGTGTGCAAAATCCTTAAACGACAATTAAAAAAAATCAGAGAGAGTATATAATAGCAAACCCACTTTTTGTGTCAACTTTAATCCAACAAATGAGATTAGTTCCACTTTTCCATCTAACTGTTTAAAATTATTAATAATCCTAACAGTTGCATATTATTAATCGTGTCTTTTCGTCGTGTCCCCATCTTTCAAAAATCACACCTCTTAAGTTTTGCATCTATTTGTTGTACCTCCATGTTTCAAAAATCACATCTATTTAATTTTACACCTTTTTTCTTTCACACATCTATGGTTACACCTCTTTGTTGTATCTCCATGTTTCAAAAATCACATCTATTAATTTTTAGATCTTTTTCTTTTACATATTTTTGTTTTACACCTCTTTATTTATATAAAGTTGTAATTTTTTTATCCAACAAATATTTTATTCTGTTTTGTACTCAGAATATAAAATTAAAAATGTTAATTATTTTAAATTTTTACATCACTTTCTCGTGCGGCAACGCACGGGCCGACATCCTAATATATATAACAGCAACAGTGCCGTCTCTATAAAGGAGCTTCGAGGTTCCTAATAAGGAAGCATTCTATAATAGAACAATTGAATACAGCTAAGTAATAGTGTGTGTGAACAGTGAACTGTGAAGTGTGAAAACATTTTTATTAACTTTTTCTTAAGTACGATTTATCTTGTGTATGTAATACATATATATATATATATATGCTATATGTGAATGATGCGATGACATGTTCAAATTTGGACCGATCTATGTTTATTAAGATTTGGATTTGAACTATATATGATGTATAATATCATACCGACATACGGTTTTATATAATAAATTCCTATTAAGATTATGATCAATTAATATAGTTGTTCATTCCATGTATACGTGAATCAGCTTAACATTAAAGTTACATAATACCGTAAAACCTCTATAAATTAATACTCTATGAATTAATAAACATTATAAATTAATAAATTTTGCTTATCCCAAGTCAGGCATAAAAATTAACAAAATTTGTTAAGATAATAAAATAATAATTTTTGAATTCTTCATGTAAAATATGGTCCTAATAATATCATAAATTAATAATCATGTAAATTTACACATATATATAGTGATATAATAATGTATATTTCTCCTAAAGCTCATTTCTATAGAACAATTGTAATGTTGTATTTTTAAACTATAACTATATTTCTAAAATATTCTATAACATATCATAAAAATAGTTAAATTTTTAAAGTTTTCAATTTATATATATGCATCATTCACAATTTGATAATTTGACAGACTATTAATATAGAAAAATTGATATTATTCATAAATTTGAATTTATGTATGTCATGTGTATAAGTCAATTTGTCTACAGTATTTGTAATTAATTGTCAATAATGTTTTCTAAATATTATAAGTTCAATTCTAAACCATCAAATTTACAACATTCGAAAATCTAATCTTATTTCGCTAAATTCATAATTTTTAAAAATTTAAACAATTAAAAATATATCTATAAATTAGTAATTATTATTTTATAGTGTAAATTAATATCACTATAAATTAATAAAATGTCTGCACGGATAGAACGACTGATCAAGTGGTTACCGCCAGTAGCAGATTGGTATTAGCTTAATACGGATGGAGCATCACATGGTAACCTAGGGTTAGCTACTGCTGGAGGGTGATTCACAATGAATAAAGCGAGAGGTGCGGGGGTTTTGTTTTGAATGTGGGGAGATGCTCCGCGCCGTTAGCAGAGCTGTGGGGGTGTATTATGGCTTGTACATTGCATGGGAGCGGCGAATAGAGAGGTTGGAGTTGGAAGTGGATTCGGCAATGGTGGTGGAGTTTTTACAGACAGGGATTGGAGATACACATCTGCTGTTATTCCTGGTACGTCTTTGCCATGGCTTTCTCTCGAAGAACTGGATGGTCCGTGTCACACATGTGTATAGGGAGGCTAATCGCCTTGCGGATAGATTAGCGGCCTATGCGTTTTCTTTACCTTTATAATTTCATGAGTTTGCTTTACTTCTACAAGTTGTGAGCCTGATCTTTCAGGAGGATTTGTCTGGGCCTGCGTGCCCTCGCAATGTTATTTTGTAGTTTTTTCATTTTAATTAATAAATAGCTGGGAGATTTCTCCCGGTGCCTCTCCAAAAAAAAGAATTAATAAAATGTATTGGTCCCAACATTATAAATTTATAGAGGTTTTACTGTAATTGGGTTTTAGGAAAAATATTAGGGACAATTGCATTTTTAGTACCTTTATTTGCATTTAAAAGAGAACGTAGACCCTATATTCGTTTTTCAAGAAACATAACCACTAAGGGTGCTGAAATTACAGTTGACCCCCTCACGACCAAACAAAAAACAGAAGCCAAAATGACAGATTTAACCCGATGAAGTCTGCAATAGATATCTTTAAGATTGATTTCAAATTCACGTCAAAGGGGAGACTTCAAAATAAGTCTACTCCTTAATGTTCGGTTAAATGTTAATTTTAAAAATTATTAAAAATAATTTGGTTAACCGTTTGACCAAATAATAACCTCATAGACTTCCTGCATTGTAATAAAATAAATTTACATATAAACTAGTAAAATTAAGGGAGGTAAGGCTGATTAGGTTAAAATTATTTGATTTAGGGGTTGCTTAAGTAGACTTCTCCGTAGACTCTTCGAGGTTGACTTCAAATTAAGTCTACTCCTTAATGTTCGGTTAAATGTTAATTTTAAAAATTATTAAAAATAATTTGGTTAACCGTTTGACCAAATAATAACCTCATAGACTTCCTGCATTGTAATAAAATAAATTTACATATAAACTAGTAAAATTAAGGGAGGTAAGGCTGATTTGGTTAAAATTATTTGATTTAGGGGTTGCTTAAGTAGACTTCTCCGTAGACTCTTCGAGGTTGACTTCAAAATAAGTCTACTCCTTAATGTTCGGTTAAATGTTAATTTTAAAAATTATTAAAAATAATCTGGTTAACCGTTTGACCAAATAATAACCTCATAGACTTCCTGCATTGTAATAAAATAAATTTACATATAAACTAGTAAAACTAAGGGTGGTAAGGCTGATTAGGTTAAAATTATTTGATTTAGGGTTTGCTTAAGTAGACTTCTCCGTAGAATATTCGTGGTTGACTTTCTTATGCCATCAACTAGTAATATTATATTATTTTAAGCTCACCGACAATTTAACCAAACCGATAGATGAACCTAACCGAATGCGTACCAATCTAACCTAACCGGTGGCGGTAACCATATAAATACTTCTTTCCGTAGGTGAACCCTAGTTTGTATGTGCTTTCTCTCTCTCCACAATTTCTCTCTCTAAAATTTCGATATTGTTGCTCTCTAAAATTCAAATTCTATCCTCATCATTTATCGTCTTCGAAACTGAAGGAGATCTCAGATAAGTATTCTCATCATAGGAAGTCGGCTATTTGCTTTTGTAACGCTTTAGCTAATTTTGTTCGAAAATATATATGTTCTCATAGTTTTTTGTTCATTTTGCACACAGATATGGGATTTTACAGCTACACTCAGCCATCTTCTAGTTCTTTGCAAGTATGGAGTGAAGGTCCACCCGAAGTAAACTTCACTGGCCTGACAGTTGGAATTCCTGACAGATGTTTATGCGGAAGGGAAACCGTTATGAAATGTTCCACCACAGCCGACAATCCTGGAAGGATTTTCTTTGGATGCAATAACCATGAGGTTGTTAGATTTTATGATGGTTTATTCGTTTGGTATAATTATTATTTGAGTATATATAATATTCTTATGGTATATTTACTTCTATGATACGGTATAGGATGGAGAGGACCATATTATGAAATGGTGGGATGAGGCTATAATGCAAGAACTTCAAGCAATGAGAGGTGGACTTGATGACCAAAGGGATTCTATTACAGCCATCCAGGAAAATGATGAAATGCTATGGGTTCAGCAGGAGCTAGAGAAGGTGAAAGATCAGATGAAGGAATTACGTCTGTTAATTCGTCGGGTACGCGGGGTGGTCGAGAATGTCTTTATCGCCGGTATAATCTTAATTGTTGTATTAATCTCTTTTGCTTCATAGATCTTTCATTCAAAATTTGTGAACCTCTCTTTATCGTGGCCGTTTGTTTGAATGGCGTATTTATGTCTGTAATCTGTGAACTTGCTTCTCTGTTTCTGTAATATTTAGACGAATCGTTGACTTCATTACGTGACCTATTTAGTAGACTTCTCCCGTATACATTAAGAAGTCAATCGACGTAGTCTATGTGTTAATGATTTACGACGTGACGGTTTGTGTTATTAATAATGTAACTGTTCATTGTAACCGTTTCGTCTTGTATATATAAACCAGCCCGGGGCCTTTTGATTATTTTAAAACTGCAACCAAAAAAGTTATCAGTAAATCATTTCTTCTCTCTTTGAAAAAATATTACGTAGTTCGTTTTGGAAGT
The DNA here is from genome assembly GCA_023657505.1 of Camelina hispida. NCBI lineage: Eukaryota > Viridiplantae > Streptophyta > Magnoliopsida > Brassicales > Brassicaceae > Camelina > Camelina hispida. The sequence continues at coordinate 25,177,591 of CP094637.1, forward strand.
CTTGGACGACGACGCTTAATTGGAGACAGATCACGGTTGGGTAATTGAAATTTTCTCTATATCACTACAATTCATTCACGTTTGTTTTGTTCTTAAATACGTTCTACATCATATCACTTTTTACTTGATATCATAGTTTTCCCAGCCATCATAGTTTACTTGATCAGTTTTCAGCACATTAGTACTAAAATTAATTTGATTTGATGCATTATTTACTCCTTTAAAGTACGTTTTAGTTTCCCCAATAAGAAGTCTACTTGATAAGTCTTCAGCATATTAGTACAAAAATTAATTTGATTTGATGGATTTGCAGTTTAAAGTACGTTTTAGTTTCCCCAATAAGAAGTCTACTTGATAAGTCTTCAGCATAATAGTACAAAAATTAATTTGATTTGATGGATTTGCAGTTTAAAGTACGTTTTAGTTTTCCCAATAAGAAGTCTACTTGATAAGTCTTCAGCATATTAGTACAAAAATTAATTTGATTTGATGGATTTGCAGTTTAAAGTACGTTTTAGTTTCCCCAGAAAGAAGTCTACTTAATAAGTCTTCAGCATATTAGTACAAAAATTAATTTGATTTGATGGATTTGCAGACGGTTCAGTTTCCCGTGGAGAAGTCTGCGAGAGAAGTCATCAACATAATCATTACAAGGTATTAATTGATTTGACGTTAGTTGGCGGCAATATTTTTATTTTTTAATTTAACGAAGCGCGGGATCCGGTTTTAATTGGTTTCTTTACAAATTCTTCATAGTTTTCCGGTTCTGATTCTAATTAAACGGTTTTGGTTTTATAAAACCGGGATTATTTTAAATATTTTTAATTTTATGACTTAAAAATGGAGATAACTATGATAGTTATCTCTAATTTTTACTCGTAAGGAAACTCATCGCTTCCGCTTTTCTCTGCCGTTTATCTCCGCCGATTCTGACGAACTCCGCCGCTTTTCTCCGCCGCTTATCATCGCTACTGTTCTCTTCGATCAATCTGAATGTTTGACTTCTGTCTGCAATTCGATAGTAGCCTTCTCTTGTTGGATTACTCTTCCGCTTTCTCAATATTAGTTTTTTAATCTAATCTTGCAGAATAGATGAGAGTAAACCAGAATTTCCTCGGAGGTTTTACACGAAAGGTGATGAGCCTCTTCCTCTAAAAAGCATCGGCTATTACAGCAACGATACGAAGCTGTTTGATGAACTCTACAAAGCTCTGGAGCCGGATGAATGGGACGAGATCTATCAATCTCGACTGGGTGTCTTCTTACAGTTCAACCGTCTCCAATTTGAATGGGCTTCCAGACTGGTTCACCATATGCTCACCTTTCAGATTGTATGCAACAAAAAGTACGAGATTTGGAGTCTTGTTAACTCTAACCCTCTACGATTTTCTTTGAATGAGTTTGAGGCCATCACTGGACTTAACTGTGAAGATGTCGAGTCGTTGGAGCAGCCAGAGGTTGAGGTTACAGACGAGATGGAAGACTTTGGGAGTTACTTGGAGTCAATTTCGAAAGCGGGCCGAGTATTGAGCAACTGATCGCAGCATGTAAGAAGTCAAACGGGTGGGATAGAATAGAGCGTATTAGGTTGGGTTATTTAGCCATCTACGCTGGGTTTATAGAAGCTAGAAAACCATCTACGCCCACCCGTCTTAATATGGCTAGACTAGTCATGGATTTAGATGCATTTCTTGATTATCCATGGGGAAGAGTTGCTTTCAAGAACCTGATTCTTTCTATTAAGGAGAAGGATTTAAACAAGCAAAGTTACACCTTAGACGGATTTGTCGAACCTCTACAGATTTGGGTGTATGAAGCTATGCCTGATTTTGCCAAATTAATTGGGGAACCGTTACCAGGTAATCCAACTCCACCGTTGCTTGCTTACCGCGGTTCTCGTGGAAGGAAACATGTCAAAGAGCATATTCTAAAACAGGTACGCATCCACGTGTCTATAGTTTATCCACGTGGTTTGTCTATTAGATGTTCGGTAACTCTATTGTGTTAGATTTGAACTTGATTTTGGTTTTCGTTTTATATGAATTGTAGACAAACTTCAAAAACTACAAAACCATTGGTGGCATGATTAGTCCTGTTTGGCAAGATGATGAATCAGATGAGAAGATTGATAACATTTTGAGAGCGTTCAATGGGGATTTTGGTCCATGGAAGTGGGGGAGAGGTTTGTGGGAGAAAGTTGGTATTTATCAATCCAGCAATGGCAAGGTTAAGATTGAAGAAAAGGGATCGAGTAAGAGAGCCGGTGAATTTGATGAACCGAGTGGGAAGAGGCACTGTCCAGGTCCTTCGACTGACATGGGTGTCAACATTTTGGAATCTTTAAAAGATGAGCTCGGCATGTGGGGAGGAGCTTTGATCGATCAGATGAGAGAAGGTTTCAACAGTTGCGATTTGCAATTTGACATGTTGAATAAGAAGATTGAGGGCCTGTCTTCGGATCTTGACAAAATGAAGCGAGACGTAACTGGTACAAAACAGGCTGATCCTTTAGCAAAGGAAAAGAAGGACTCTCAGGCATGTGCTGGTACGGAAGCGGATGCATCAAAGGAACAGAAGAATGATGAGGCAGCCACTGGTACGAAAGAGGCCGTATCAAAGGAGAAGAACGACTCCAAGTCGGATATGGTTAGTTCTGAACACTTGCAATTTCCTACTACGATCCCTCACAAACACAATACTAGGTACAAGGCGAAGAAAAAATTAGACTTCCAAAAGGACTCAACTTCGAAGACTTAAAAACAAGTTCTGTCTTACTTATGTGAAGTAGACTTCTTCACACGTGTGAAGTAGACTTCTTTTACGTATGAAGTTGACTTCTTTATTCATATGAAGTAGACTTCTTTATCCGTTTGTTTTATTCGAAACTTTTAAACATATGCTGCGACTTTAATAGTATTTGTTTTCATGAATGATCATGTAACTTTTAAATCGAAATTTGCAGAACAAGCCAGGTCAATCTGAGACCCCGAAACCATCTCCAGCTGATTCATCTGACACTGAGTCAGATCGACCTGTGTTTATTCGCACGGAAATCCCAACAGCTGCCGATTACACTGCTAGAGCCAAGAAACAAGAACCAAGGAAAGAAGCGGCCAGGATTGCGGCACAAGGCAAGATTGAAAGGGTTAAGAGGTTGGCGTCAAGTCAACGTTCCCCGTTTGTTGGTGATAACAATGCCAAGACTATCATTGCGCCAGCCACGTCAGCGTACAATCCTTTTGTTAAAGCAGACAAGGATTTGAAGAAGGTTTTGCTTGAATTCTTAAAGAAGGATCCGTAAGTTTACCAACTTTTATGATATGTTTCAAAATTGATATTGTGCAGCGAAATCTAGTAACTTATATGTATCCAAACCCATTCATCACCTGCAGGACATACAAGAACAAGGTCCCAGAGAAATCCCGCTGTTGTCTTTGGTGGTACGAACTGCAGACAAAAGCAGAGTGGCTAAGAGATTCGGTAAGTCTACTCTGAAAACTTCTACTTCAAGTATACTAGAAAACTTCGGTCTTCAAATATATATAACTTCGTTTTAAATCCATGTGGTTGTCCAGCACATGGATGCGGTTTTGAATCTATTTAGACATCGACACGCACAGCATCCTGAGTGGTTTAGAACGAGTAGAGTCGCTTTCCTAGACGCTATGTTTACTCATCTCTGGACGACGAAGTACAATGACTTTCTCAGTTCTAGTCCTAATCCTAATGGATCTGGGAAACTGTTGCCAGCCGGTGCCTTCAGCTACCACTCAGGGGAGTATCCACCGTATGCACAGACTAACAAGCAATGGGGTCTGGAAGTGGACGACTTATACGCGCCTTTAAACGTGAAGGAGACGCACTGGATAGCTTTGTGGATATCGATTCCCATGAGACATATCGTCGTCTGGGATAGCATCCATAGTGTCACCAATGACGAAGAGATTGCATCTGCCGTCGAGCCCATTGCCGTGATGGTTCCCTACGTGCTGCGGGAGTTAGCCACTCCAGAGATGAAGCATCTGTGGTCGTACGAGAAGTTCACTCATGAGCGGGTCTCAAAGGGAGTGCCTCCGAACAGGAAGCCAGGTGACTGTGGTGTGTATACTTTGAAGTACATGGAATGTCATGCTCTTGGGATGAAATTTCCTACTACTTTGTGCGACGCAAACATCACATGGATAAGGGAGAAGATAGCTTGTGACTTATTTCACGAGATTGAGATCCGTGGACCAAATGAGGATAACTACATGGAGGAGTTTGGGCTCTATGATCCTCCCCAATCCAAGACTAACTATAAACTCCCTTGATTGAAAAATTAAACTGTTGTTTAAATTATGTATGACTAAATAGGATGATGTAGAATGATGTTTTGTGTCTGTTGGGGGACCTTTTTATTTTGTGGGTGGGATCCTACTGATGATGGGTGATATCTTGATATTTTTGTATGATCCTCCTTTAAAACTCTAATGTGTAATGTGTAAGGATTATTGTTCTTGTTCTCAACTAATTATATGGGGATAGTATTTTTTGGTCAGAGTGAAAGTGTGTAAATGACCAAAGGTAAGTAGCGTTCAAAGGAAGCTGAGTAGACATATGGTTGAAGTTAACCGTAAGACTTCTTTTGCGATATACAAAAATAACTTTATCGGGGTATGTGTAATGAGAAATGTTTTTAAAAGTTATTCTGTAGTAATAGCGTGCAGCGAAAGCCAAGTAAACATATTTCAGAAGTTAACTATGAAGGCTTAAAAATAAATAACACAAAAAAGTAAATTAATCGTCGAGACGGACACCAAGTTTTCCCCAATCCATAGGAGGGGGAACAACACACTGTTTGACATCAGCTTCCGCAACCTCTCTCATCTCATCTAATCGCTTGTGCTCTGCCTCGAAATCGACAAGTTCTTCACCCAAAATTTTCTTATATACGGCTTGTTGAGCTTCGATCAGATCCACTTGATGCTTTAGGGCGGTAGCCTCTTCATTCTTCGTCATGTGATCTCTCATCATACGAAGAATCGCGGTGAAACGATCTCTCGTCTCTGCTTCAACCACGGCTCTCGTCTCTGCTTCAACCACAGATCTCGTCTCTGCTTCAACCACGGCTCTCGTCCTCTCAAACGCGTGTTTCATGGCATCTGTTACTTCCTCTTCCCACTTGTAATCGGAACTGATTCGCTTACGCTTGCTGGAACTCTCTCCGGCCATATCTCGTAACCAACTTATTATCTTGTAACCAAGAAAGAGATGCAATAGATTGAGTGGAAGTGGAAATAGAGAGGACATTTATATATAAAGAAGAAGATGAATAGACGGCAACGATGCAATGAATGTAGAGATAGCGAACAGGTACAACGAACATAGAGATAGCGTAAGGGTACAGTGAATGCAGACTTGAAACATTATCGTACATAGAAAGGATAATAGACATCTGACTGAAGTTAACTGAGAGACTTCGCACATATCCCAATACACATTGCGATGACAACAACGAAACCTATCCAAGAGAGAAAAATGAATTATCGAAGCATTTTTTCCCTTTCATTGGATGCCAGTATATCATTTTCTCTCTTCTTGTCTTCAACATATGTGGTAACCACCCCGGTGTTCACCAGATCGTTGTACACTTGTTCTTTCATTTCTCTTATAGATTCTTGAAGCACCTTGATTTCTTCTCTCTGCCGACGGATCTCATCCCGCGCATCCAATAAGCTCCGCCTTTGCCAACCACGTGATGGTTCTGCGTCTGACCAACGAGAAAACCCATGAACAGTGCATCTGAAGAAATTTCTTCCGGGATTTGCATCTGTCCATGATTTCACAATAATCGTTGATCTACCGCAGTGGTTGCAGATTGGACCAGTAATTTGTGTTTGCGAATTTGTATCAGAAATTGACCCCGAAATTTGACTCATTGTTCTCTAGCTGATAGTGGTTGTGGTAGTGTTTGGTTAAGAAGAGAAGAGGAGCTAAAGTACTAGTCTTTAATAATTTTAAAATGTCGAGTACAAAGACAAATTTTTGCAACAATGAAATTTTAGATGACTTCATCGAGAAGTCAACTTCTATTCGACCTCTTCAGCAACCTGAAAAATAGTTGTTAGATTTGACCGACGATCATTTACAAAACGTTAAAAATGTATCAAGTGGGATTGTTACTTACACAATGTGGTCGAGTATGTCCAGGCTGTCTGCATTTTGAACATGCATACTGCTTATGTGACTTCCTCGGCTTGCTCCCTTTTTACGTGACAGTTCTAGCCATGTTAGCCAACGAGACTTTTTTGTCTACCAGGCTTCCGCTTCGGTATGGGAGGTACACATCGGATATCTGGCCCAATTGGATCGTGGTCGACATTGGGCATGATGTTAGCCGCGTATGACGCATAGACATAATCTTTTCTATAGTAAGCTTCGACTATGGTAGACATATGCAATCCACTTGACTTGACAGCTTTAATTGCATGTGAACATGGTATTTTCTCAACATCAAACACTCCGCATGAACATGTTTTTGCTTCCAAGTCAACCAAGCAGTCACGTTGCCCACCCCTAACGTAAAAATGCCAACCATCAATGCGTTCTATCGTCATCATATCTGCGTAGTGCTCCCTTACGGCCAATAAGAACTCAACACCCCGGCTAAAGGTGGTTGTCAGACTAAGTGCATCCTCTCGTCTTTTCCAATACCACCTACCTAGCTTTTTCGTAATAAACTCAATGAGATATGTGATGGGATAACCTTTGGCCTTCTTTATCATGGAGTTGATAGATTCCGCAATGTTGCTAGTCTTGATGTTGTATCTATCTCCTGGACAGTAAACCCGAGACCATAAAGCCGGATTTACGTTAGTAAGAGAAGCCATGTTGCGGTTGTAATCATCAAGCGTATGCGCATATGCTGCCCCTTTCACCAAGTACATCAGATGCTTCCCACGGAAATTAGTAATTATGTTTTGTTGGAGATGGTAGTAACATATCCCTCGTGTTGCCCACGGAAGAACATTGCGACATGCTTTAGCTATTGAACTGCACCTATCCGAAACTACTACCAGTGGATGTTCATCTGAGATACACTCACTTAATTTGGTGAAAAACCAATCCCATGAAGCATCACACTCCGAGTCGACAATTCCAAAAGCCAAGGGAAATATCTAAAAGTTACCATCCTGTGCGCAAGCGACTAGCAATACACCTTCATACTTTCCAGTGAGATGGGTCCCATCAACCACAATAACTCGCCTCACGTAATTGAAACCACGGATTGAAGCATCGAAAGATAGGAAAAGGTACTTAAACCTATGCTCGTCATCAACAACAAGGTCAACGACACTTCCCGGGTTTGACTGCTCTATTTTCCTAAGACAAGAAGGCAAATTCGTGTATCCAGATTCGGCGTTTCCTCTCACATATTCCAGTGCATGCTGTAAAGCCCTGTACGAAGTTGTGTAATCCAATGTCATGCCGAACATTGTCCTCATTGAATCTTGGATATGTTGTGGGACAATACCATCTACTATTCCTACCCGGTCTACAAAAAGCTGCCCAATATATTTGGTGGTGGAACGCTTACGGTGAGCTAGGCGGTCCACAATAGAACATGTATGCACGTTCAGATATTTGGTGACCCAAAAAGTGGTTGGATCATTCTTCACACTGGCGACGACCCTCCACGTGCATCCTGGCACAGAGCATATTGCCACCAACCGAGTCTTTGTGGACTTCTTAAGTTTGAAAGAGAATTTTAACATAATAGCAGTCAAACGCACCTCTGTTATGACATCATGTTTGCATGGAAAGCATTGACCTACTTTCAATTGGTCTTTCCAAGGATTATTTAACTGTCCATGAGTACCACCAACAAACGGTATCCCTTCTTCAGCATCTACATCCAGGTCATCTCCATCGTCATCATCATCTTCAAATTTCCCGTACTCACTGTAATCGAAATCCATATCGTCAACATCTTTTGGCTTCTCATCTGTAGTATCATGGAGAGCTTCTTGACATTCTTCTACACATTCATCCGCACTTGGATCTACATCGTCACCATCGTCCCCATCGTCCCCATCGTCCCCATCGTCTTCAGAACGAGAGTTTTTATATCATTAACACATTCCTTAACCGGCTGTCCATCCATGCATCGCGTAGAGACGCAAAGGCGAACAACATTCTTACTACTAAAATCTATCAAGTTCTGAACTGATCTATCATTTGTGACATAGACAGGAGGGGTATCTTGGGGCAATTGCTGAAGCATCATCTCTGTTAAGGGATACGATAACTGAACCATCTCTGTTTCTTTGTCAATCTGATAATCTTCTACAGCCATTTCAAGAAGATCAGCGTATGTACAACCGTGTCGCAAAAAAACATTCTCCCACCTTTGCGTCCATCCATATCAAAATGCCAAGAACCATTTCTCGTCACCCATACTCCGAAAACAACAGGTATTTGCGACATTTACCTGAAAGAGTAAGCAGCAAGTCAAATACTCATTACACAGCTGACTACCCGTAGAAGTCTTAAATCAATAACCTAGATGCCTAACAAAACCAAAAACATGATTGATCCAAAAATATAATATATTATCATGAAAAAAATATACAGAGGCAAAAACATAATCGATACAAAACAAATGAGGTACAAAATCAATAAGAACAATGTACCAATTTGCAATAAACACTATTTGATTTATGCGGACTTCACAGATAACTCCAACACATAGACTTCCCAAATTAGTCTACCTTTATACCCTAACTGCCTATGAAAACCAAAAACTTGATTTCTCCATATGTATAATATGGATTCATGTCAAAATCATACAGAGGCAAGTAAATAACATATATCAAATAATACATCAAGAAAAGCTTAAAAATTATGCACCAATTTGCAATAAACACTATTTGATTTATGCGGACTTCACAGATAACTCCAACACATAGACTTCCCAAATTAGTCTACCTTTATACCCTAACTGCCTATGAAAACCAAAAACTTGATTTCTCCATATGTATAATATGGATTCATGTCAAAATCATACAGAGGCAAGTAAATAACATATATCAAATAATACATCAAGAAAAGATTTAAAAATTATTCACCAATTTGCAATAAACACTATTTGATTTAAGCGGACTTCACAGATAACTTCAACACATAGACTTCCCAAATTAGTCTACCTTTATACCCTAACTGCCTATGAAAACCAAAAACTTGATTTCTCCATATGTATAATATGGATTCATGTCAAAATCATACAGAGGCAAGTAAATAACATATATCAAATAATACATCAAGAAAAGCTTAAAAATTATTCACCAATTTGCAATAAATTGGTTTTCAAATAAGGCTGACTTCATGTTCACATCAACAAGTAGACATAAAAAAAGACTATAAAAGTAAACTACAAATGAAGTCTATTTCTTGGGGTCTATTTTTGCAATTACAATTTTTCAAAGCAGACTGCGAATGAAGTCTACCATAATCGGTAGACTTCTTTTGTTGTCTTCCTTTGTTAATTTTTTGGTTAGTTTTGCAATTAAATAGATAAAACAAAGTAGACTTCAACGGAAAGTTCAACAAGTTAACTTCAAATATAGTCGACTATGGTTATTTTTGCAATTGACCAACCCATTGACTTTAAAGTAGACTTCTGTCTACTAAGTAGACTTTAACTATCCGTCAACCAGAAAAAGTAAACTTCGTCGTGGTTAGTTTTGCAATTGACCAAGTTTGACTTTCGCCAAGTAGACTTCGTATGAAGTCTACATTAGTGATGACTTCGTTTGCAGTCTGCCTTGGACATTTTTGCAATTGACCAACAATTGCATTTTTAAGAAAGTAGACTTCTTTTGCAGTCAACTAATTATTTCAATATATTTTAAATATATTAATATTACGGTCAATGCTTAAATAGTTTGGTCAATTGCAAAAATAGTCACTATGGAAGTCTACTCGTTTATTATTGTAAGAAGACTTATCGTAGCAGTCTTCACTATGAAGTCAATAATTTGGTCAATTGCAAAAATACACCTTAGTAGACTGCAAACGAGGTATCGGTTATAAGTATTTTAATGCAGTCGACACTATATTTTTTTGTTTTCAAATGAAATTAAGGAGACTGGAATTTTAGTCTACGGGCTCGAAACTCGATAAATTTTAAATTGAAAAACTGACCACATAGTAGACTTTACATGATATTATGACGGTTGGACTAAGAAATGAAGTCTAATTTCGAGAAAATAACTAAGAAAGACACGAAATCGACCGGAAAATAACCTTATCGATGGTTGTTTCGCAATGTCAAGCACCGAGGACGTCGTATTTAGTCACCACTGAAGAAATACAGCGCCAATTTTCCTTGTTCACGAGATATAACAAGATTAACGAACTTTCAATTTTTTAGATAAAATGGAGGGGAGATGGAAGAAAATGTAGTTCTCATAACATTGGGTGTTATTTAAGCTCACAAATTTGGGTTGTTGAAGCATTAAGAGCTTCAAATTTGGTTGTTAATGGTGGTTGGAAAATTGATGTCGGTGGCACAACCGTAAATAAAAGAAGAAGATGAGGATATACGGGTAATAAACATTTTCGTCAGAAATTCAAATAAATCAGAAATAATGGCATTTCTGTGAATACATGGAATGCCAGAAGATTTAGTAGGGAGAAAGTGGCAAATGTTGGAGAGAGAAAAAGAGAGGTCTAATTTTGCAATTGACTCAGATCAGGGGTCTAATTTTGCAATCGTCCCAAAATATTAAGAGAGTAAAATGGTCAATATATGAGAATACATTTTTGGATTAGAGAAAGCTTAAAATCGTATTTATATACAGCAGTTAACAAAACAATAAATATATGTGTATGTATATATAGAGTTAACTCTAAAAATCATATAATGTCTAACAGGAAAAATTATATATGAAAAACATACAAAAACATAACATGTAAACCAGACAGCAATTTTTATCATTTTGTCTATTATTGTACAGAATGAAACGACGTGTAATTTTTTTTTTTTCATTCTTCAATTGATTAAAATGAAGACAGTTTTTTTTCTTCTTCTGAATTTCGTTTCGCCTACTTCAAATAAAAACCAAATACATAAGTAACTAATACACAAAAAGATACCTTTCTCTTCGTTTTTTTTTTTTTTTTTTTTGTAGTATTAAAAGATTGATTTCATCACATGTGTAAAATTCATGTAAACTAGAAGCTAGAATTAGATTTAAAATCTAAACAGTAGTTTATTCAAGTTCTTAAGTTCAACTGAATTTTACTGTTTGTCGGTGCACGTGTACGGTCCAAGTCCCCAATATACGTTTCCCTCTAATCCGTAAAACAGTAAATGACACTATTCATATATATAACTTTTTCAACAAAAATGAGGTTTTAGCAACAAAAAAAAAAAACAGAAAAGATAATAAACAGATGATATTATATATATATATATATATATATATAATTTATTTATTAGAACTCAAGATCGAAACCTGAAAACGGAACATTGCTTTTATCGCCGGCACCATCTGCATCTACATGCATGGGTGCAGGAATATCAGGATCTTCGGATCCAACCTCGGGTCGGGTTTGTAGATCTCCGGCTGACGTGGCGGTGGCTGTGGTGGTGGTCCCGGTGGAGGGTTGGCTGTACAAAGCTGTGAGTTGGTGAAAATAAGGACAAGTCCTCGAGTCAAGTGGTCTCTTCTTGTTAACATCTTTTGTCTTCCTAAAATACTTGTTGATGTTTTCCCATTTCTCTTTGCATCTCTTGGCACTTCTCTTGTACCCAACCTCCAACATTTTTTTGGATATTCTTTCCCATAATGGAACAGCTTTTGAGGATGATGATAATGAGTTCCCATCTTTATGATCATCATCGTTCATGCTACTGATACCGCGTCTGATGTTGATAAGGGCCAACACTTCATCCTTCGGCCATCTCTTGCCGAGATCACTTTTATCTTCACTTTTCGGAGGTTTTGGGTTTTGGGTTTTGGTTTTTAGGGTTTTAGTTGAAGTGGGTTCAAGTGAGTTGTCATTGGTTAAAGGGTTATGTGGAGTTAGGGTTTGATGTAATAGTGATGATGAGGTTTGAAAATTTTTTCTTCCTTGGGTTTGTGGTAGAGCTAAAGAAGACGGGTCTTGAAAAGCGCTTGTTGGAATTTCGACATGAAGATCATGGTCTGTGAACTTGGATATGAACTTGATGATGTTGGTGTTTCTATCACTAGCCATGGCTTGTTCTTGTTTTCTAATCTCTACCTCTTTGTTGAGCCTCTCCATCTCTTGTTTCTTCCAATCTTCCTCTCTTGCTATCTTTTCTTCTTCCTTCTTCACCATATCTTCTAGAAGCTTCTTATGCATCTCCTCTTGTTGTGCTATCATGTTCCTCACAAGGCCCTCACAAAACCCTTTCAACACACCAAACCTCTCCTTCTCTTTCTTTCTCTTCCTCTTCTTCTTCTCCCTCATGATCATCATTAAGCTTGATGATGATGATGACTTCGCATCATCTTCTACGTTTCCGACTTTGCCTACATCAATGGAGTTTATCTTATTCCCCATTGATGCTTCTTCTACTTGACCCTGATCCTGATCTCCTAATTTGTCCTCCTCCATTAAGTCTTGTACCGTTTCCTCCACGTTTCCTTTTCTTTCTAGGGAATTATTCCTCTTGTTTTTGTTATCCCCAACTTCTGATGAGACATGCTCATCATCATGACCATGTTGATAAAACTCTTCAACCTCACTAAATATCCTATAACTATTTCCCTTGTTGTTGTAATTGCTGATGTGTTGATGATCATTAGTGTTGTTGTTGTTGTTACCATTGAAATATCTTCTCTCTTCTTCTTCAAATTTCTCTTTGCATTCTTGTGGACTCCTCTTAAACCCAACTTCTGCCAACTTTCTACAACATCATAATTTCATAAACGACATAGTATCATTTATTATGTGTATATACTCACGCACATGTACATATATATATATAGATAACACTTATATACCAATAATATACACATATTTATATCTATAAATTTCATCGTTAGTTTATTTTTAAAAATGTATTAAAATGTCACAAAGATGCCAATTATGTATCAATAAAAATAGGTATTAATGGCCAATCATTTGTTAACATCAAAATTAAATATCCCAAAAATGTTTATTCGAAAGAAACAAGATCTAGTCTATCAAATCAACTTGTGTAACCTGAATTCCCATTTATAAATGTTTTTAAGTTTTATCAAACTAATGTACATGAACAAATATAAACACTGAAATAAGAGACTTTAGGTTCTTCAGTCCATATGCATATACAGAAAAATATATATAGATAATTATTGATGCAGACAATTAGAAGTAATATGTACCTTGAGGTGTGCTCCCAAGTGAATTCAGGGAACCAATTCTCAACTGTAGATCTGAACCTAAGTAGAGCAAGAACTTCATCACTACACCAAGGATGATGATGATTATCGCCATCATGATCCGTGTGACATATCCACTCAGCAGGAGTAGGACCACCATCTTTGATGTCATGGTGATGATGATGATGATGGTGGTGAATGATCTTACGGCTATCAAGGCTCAAAATATGCTGAGCTTGATGATTGGTGTTATAAGAAGCAAATGAAACAGGAAAAGGGAGTGATCTTTCCGCGGCCGATTGATGCGGCGGAAGCGGAGAAGCTGGCGGTGGAGATGCTATGAACCGGTGGATCTGCTCCGGTACTCCACCATCAAACATTTTCTTTTATTCTTCTTCTTCTTGTTTTTTTTGTTTTTTTTTTTTTCGTTTCACTTAAGAGCTATTCACATCGAAATCTCTCTTTTCTCTCTCATTTTGGTCTCTCTTTTTATATTGCTATTTTCTTTTTCATTTTGAGGGCTAGAATTGATATATTTTTAGAAGTAAAATATCTTTGGTTGGTTTTAAGCCATTAATGTATACTTATTGTTTATTAGAAATATCTTAAATATGGGTTTTATTTAATTTTTCCCTGATTGGAGTCTATATTATTGTTGATTGTACCAGAAAAATTAGTGTAACAGAATACAATAATACATTATAGTAATTACAAGCATAAAGGATGATGAAAATACTTTTTCTGGTTCTGTTCTATTAACTTTATAGAGAATCTTCGAACCATTCTTGAATTATTTGGCATATATGTAGTTGCCAACTAAACGAATTGAGATTTCTAAAGTATGATGTGTTTTGAATGTTACGGTCCAATTTTCCTATTGATGAATAAATTAGATGCTAATTTTCCTAAAAATATCAAGAGGAACTTTCTGATAATCAAATTTGTAGATAGTAGCAATATACATTATGTTTTTGTTTTTGTCCTTCCATATAATATTAAATCTTATCAATAATGAAATTATAAGTCAATTTTTTACTCGAAAAGCTACCTTGTAGATAAACACGCGCATACAGTCCAAGATTATTTTTATTGTTCTTGCATAATAATTGACTGATAGTGAGAGTTATTTATAAATGTAAAAAATTATATTTAGATTCAATTTACAAAATGGCAAAGACAAAGACAATATTACTAAAAACGCCAAACATCACCTCTCTCTCATTTATCACTGACATTTTGTCCAAATACAATAAATCGAATCATTTAGCCCATGTTATTGCCACCCATTATGCTGAAACAAATTTAGTGAAACCTACGCATTGAAGGAATACTTGTATTGTATGGTTGAATACTAAAAAAAATTAGAAAGCTGGTTTTGAGATTCATATTTTATAATTTTGTCTTAGATTAAACTCATAGGATAAAAATGGGCATGCGGCATGAGCACATTCTTTAATTTGTACTAAAAATAAAGTAATGAAGCAAAAGTTACTGAGAGATTCTTGGAATCTACTGAAAACAAAGTCGACCAACAACAACTAAAAAGAAAAAAAAAAGTCAGTCGACCACCATCAGATTATTTATTTTTAACGTCAATTAGTGTGTAGTTACTTATTTAAAAAAGAAAAAAAAAAATTCATAACATACTTATACTACAATTGTTACAGTTTACCGTCGGCTTTTTTTTTTTTTTTTTTTCTTTTTTTTTTGTCAATCAAATGCATTAAATCCCTTAAACAGGGTTTGGTACAGATAGTTCCGGTTGAACCGGGGTGGATACAACAGATAGAACAGAAGGTGGTTGAGCACCATTAATCGAAATTAAATTAGTCAGAGAGTTTTTTGCAATCTCATCCGCTCGCCGATTTCTCTCCCGAGGGACAAAGATGAAAGAGATTTCTTCGAAACTCGATGCTAACACCAGGATGTCATGTAGAATCCCGTGAATCTCCTTTAATTGGAGTTCAGAATTTATCGCTTTGATCAGCTGTTGTGAGTCAGAAGCGCACAAAAGTTTCCGGAAACCCAGGTCCGATGCGTTTTGTAGAGCCAGAAAGAGTGCCACCGCTTCTGCCATAAGGGGTGATCGGATTTTTTGGGAGCTCTCACTTCCGGTCTGATCCGTGTGAAGGAGCGGTCCTGAGAAAACCCACCCAAAACCTGCTTCATGGGTTTCTTCCTTCCACGCTGCATCAGAGAAGCATCGGATTAGGTCTGGAGAGTGCTCCAGACCTTGGTGAATTGCACAGGTACGGGTTAAAGAATTGTCTTGTTCTTGGTTTAAACCCCATTCTCGGGTTTGGGTAGTAGCTTGATTCATTACCTCCTTTGACGAGATAGATCGTTGCTCAAAAATCAGTTTATTACGGGCTACCCAAATGTTCCACAGGATCCAAGCCCCCAAGACCCCTTTTGCGATTCCAGTCGGGGGAAGGCACACTAGGAGACGGGTTGATTTCAGCCCCAAGTCCAGGCGCTGAACCAATGAGGGTTCGATGGTTGTTTTCGTTGGTATCTGTCTCCAAACTTCTCTAGCAAAAGAACAGTGAAAGAACAGATGGAGTCGGGTCTCCTCCTGACCACAGAAAGGACAGGAAGCAGCCTGGTTGATGCCTCGATCCACTAGGTTCTCTCCCGTTGGAAGCGCATTCCTCAACAGCTTCCAAAGGAAAAACTTGATCTTTGGCAAACAGGGTAAGTTCCAAATCTCTTTTTCTC
Source organism: Camelina hispida (assembly GCA_023657505.1). NCBI lineage: Eukaryota > Viridiplantae > Streptophyta > Magnoliopsida > Brassicales > Brassicaceae > Camelina > Camelina hispida. The sequence goes on from CP094637.1 coordinate 25,193,685, forward strand.
AGCTAAAGTTCTGGTACAACTCTTCCTGCTGCACATGTTGTTCACGTTTCAGAGATTGGGTGTGGTATCCTGACTTTGTTGTATAGTCTCCAGATTTTGTAGGTAACCAAATATATCTATCGTCTGCTCCACGTTTGCTAGGTCGCAATTCCAAGATGTCATCTTTATGATCAGGAAACAGTTGATCTAACTTCAGAGGATCCCAAGTCATAGTGGAAGGGTTAATGAGGTCCGCGACCGTGGAGTACTGGGACTGTTCAGTTGGGGGACCCATCGGGCATAAAGGTGTGGATAGTGACAGCCATGGATCATACCAAATCCGGGTGGAGGTTCCAGATCCTATTGCTTTTCCTAGCTGAGACTTTAGCAAATCACGGCCAATGCAAATACCTCTCCATCCATGAGAGGCGGAGTTAGAAACCTCACAGTCCAGGAACGAGACTTCACTACAATACTTGCCTAGCAGTATTCGTGCAAGGAGACAATCAGGCTGAGTTAGGATTCGCCAGCTTACCTTCGCGAGGAGAGCATCGTTAAAATCAGGTATATCTCGAAAGCCTAGTCCACCAATCTTTTTTGGACTTGTCATCTTTGACCAAGATAACCAGCACATTTTTCGTTTCTCCTCAGATGCATCCCACCAAAATCTGGTTAAGGCAGATTGGATACGTTTATATAGAGAGCCTGGAAGCTTGAAGCATGACATAGCATAGGTAGGCATTGAAGCAAGCACCGACTTAAGCATGGTAGTCTTCCCAGCGGGAGAAAGAGAGCGATTTGACCAGCTTCTTGAGCGTTGGTTAATCCTATCCACAATGGAGTTGAACATGTCTCGTTTTTTGCGGCCAAAAAAGTTCTGGGAGGCCTAGATACTTGCCCAGCCCTCCGACTTGTCTGACTCCAAGTAACTGCATTTCCTCCGTCTTTGACAGTTCACTCGTTTTTGCAGAGAAGGTAACTACAGATTTTTGATTGTTTATCTTTTGCCCAGATGCACATTCATACTTCCTGAGGATAGCTAATAATTCCTTACAGCTTTGTTTATCTGATTTACAGAAAAACATGGTATCATCTGCAAAGAGGAGGTGGTTGACTCGCGGGCTCTTCTTTGACACTCTAATTCCAGGTAATCGACTCTCAATTTGAGCTTTGTTGCATAAACCAGATAGAATTTCACTACAGAGAATGAAAATATAGGGTGAGAGGGGATCCCCCTGCCTGATGCCCCTCTGTGGTTCAACATTTCCTTGTGCAGATCCATTCAACAGATAAGAATAGGTGACTGTGGTTATGCACAACATTATCCAGTGGATCAGTTTCTGATGGAAGCCCATTGTTTCTAAGACCAAGCGGATGCAGTCCCATTCAATGTGGTCGTACGCTTTACTCATGTCGGTCTTGACTGCCATGTAGCATCTGACTTTCGCACCTGATGTTTTGAGGTAGTGAAGGTTCTCATGCGTTATTAGCACGTTGTCTGTTATTGCTCTTTTAGGCACAAACGCTGACTGGTTCTCTGAGATAATAGTTTGTAGTAGAGGTTGTATTCGCTTTGCTAACACTTTTGAGATGATCTTGTAGAAGACTGAACAGAGAGCAATAGGTCGGTAATCAGCCATTTTTTGGGAGCTCTGGATCTTGGGGATCAGCCTGATGTGTGTTTCATTACTATGTGCAGGAATTCTATTGGATAAGAAGAAGCTTTGGATCTCCAGCACTACATTGCCGCCCACTGTACTCCAGTTTGACTGGAAGAAGCTGGCAGAGAAGCCATCCGGCCCCGGGGCTTTATCTGGGTGAATAGAGAAACAAGCTTCTTTCACTTCTTCCGGAGAAGGGATGCTAATAAGTCTTTGGTTTTCTTCAGGTGTCACACAAGGTTCTAAAGCTCCTCGTATGATGTTTTCACGGTCACCCCCTTCTGATGTGAACAAGTCTTGAATGATGAAACTTACCGTCGGCTAATACCTATAATTTCTTTTGTCAATAGTAATCAATGTATAACTTTTTTTTTTACTACAAATCTTTCAACAAAATCCATTAATTTATTAAATGAAATTATTTTGTTTTCTCTCTAAATATTTTTTGTTTTCGTTGTTGTTTCCTTTCATGCTTTAATGATGAAATAAATTGCTAAATCAAATAATTTTCATATAATAAAAATACATAACTTCCACTTCTTTATAAAAAAATGTGTTTAATTTCCTTTCTTTGATTCAATGATTGTATTTGATGTATCATGTATCTTGTAATACATTTATAATTTGATATATTTAATTTTACGGTATAGAAAATAAAATTAAAATGTATAACTTGGTACAGATATGGTTCGACGAGTGATCTATTTTTCACCTCGTTGATTTCTGAGACGACCAACATTTTCAGTAGGAGAATATAATATAAATTAGTGGTTTGTCTTATTTTTACATAAATTATTCTTGTATTTATTATGATACTATATAAAATATGGGTTTGGCAAAAGAAAAATATAGAAATTTTGGAGGTACATTAGAATCCTATGCAGAAGCAGATGCAGATGATAGTGTAATAAACGGCAAGCGGGAATGGCAGGGCACGTGAATACATGCAGGAACTGGGTCCTCTCTTTTTTTTTTTTTAATTTTTTTCCATTTTTAAACCTTTTTATATAATATAGTAAATTATGACCCCATTGATTTTGTCTTTTAGGTTTCACTCATATGCTTCTCAGGTCCACCTTATTTATGGTGCACCTCCTTTTCTTTTGTCGACTTGTCGTTATTGCGTCAGCGATTCTATTGGATCATGTAATCACAACACTATTAGGACGAGGTACGTGCAATTCTTGCTTTCTTCTTCTTTCTTTTTCTTTCTAGCTAGTGTCGGCTTAAATTACTTTCACATCTACTTCTTGTCCATAAAAGACATGTGAAGGATGTCAAAAAAAAAAAAATTATAAAAGACTTATGTGAATCTTTTGTTATCCTAAACTTATGTTTCCTCGCTGACCATATGAATTTGTTCTTCTTTTATTTTTTTCTACTTACAAGTTACAAGTCAAGATGATCTGTTTTGTTAAAACCATTAGAGCATGGGCATTGGTTGGGACAAAATATTGGTCCCTCAAATATATTAATTTTATTTTGAGAGTTTCTTAAGTTTGGTATGAGCATTGGTGTTCCTCACAGTTGGTCCCCTGGAAAAAATAATAATATTTTTAATTTTAAAATGTATTTATTTAAATTAATAAGTAAAAACATATTAAAGTTTTAATTAAAATAAAACATATAACAATGATAATAAAAATATAAGAAAATTACAAAGTTACAAAAACTTGAAAAAAAAAACAAAACATACAATTAAAACATTGAAAATAAAAAACATTAACCATACAAACATCACAATTAAAAACTAACATTTTATTCTCTGCATAGAGTTTTTTAAATTAATCTTCATTATCTGGAAGATGTCTAAAGTTAGTCCAAATATGTTTAATCAAATTTTTTTTTAACTGGTCATGGACTTGTTTATCCCGCATATTTGTTCGACGAGTAATCGTACTGCTCATATTTGACGAGCAGAGGAAGTGTTTGAAACACTGCTGAGAGAGTGGTTATGAAGAAGAGATGCTTCGTGTGCTTGACGTAGCCTGCATGTGTGTGAACCAAAATCCAATGAAAAGACCAAACATACAACAAGTTGTAGACTGGCTAAAGAGTAGAACTTGAAGAGAAAACAAGTTGTATAGCAGAGAAAACAAACCAAAATAACAGAGAAGAACTTGAAGAAGAAGAGACGTAACTGTGTGTGCCTTGCCTACTTTAAAATCAAACATCTGCTGCCTGCATAAGTAAAATATACACACTTATTTTTTCTTGTCAAATTGCGTATGTATATGTTAACCATCATTTTCCATGTAAATTTATAATTTTGATGGTAATATAATAGAAGCTTTGATAATGTAAAGAAGTACATGAAAATTATGCAGCTTGTGACTTTCAAAACGAGTTTCTATATACATGTAGTAGCTCTCTAGCTACGTGAAACTTCCAATATATGATAAAAAAGCAGACTTTAATATAAAGGTATGATTAGAACTCATGAATGTATCTATCGTATGATCAAATCAGACAAAATTTCAAAGCCAACTTTGGCTTCCATGAATATATCTTAAGATACATACCTGCCTTAAGTTAAGAAAACCAAAATCTGTGATGGTATAAAACCATGGGCATTTTATCGAATACTTGATGTGCATAGTTACCGAAGAGACACAAAAAGAGTCGACAAGAGAAAAACCATGAGCAGTATGACGCGCGAAGAAAGATGAAGCATCTGAGAAACTGAAGACAATACTTAAAACATCAATGGAGGATTCAGAGACAAAGAGAGATTCAAAGATTTGGACTTTTTCAGTCAAAAACTCAACAAGACGAGATAAGAGGAAGAAGAAGAAGATACAAAAACATAAGCCTGATGAAACAACAACAACCACCCACACGTTGCCACGTGTTAAGAAGGATGATGCAAATTACGTCTTTCTTAGAGTATTTTTATCCCACAACCCGTGGGATGTCTTTATAATGATCTGAAAAAAAAAAATTAATAAAAAAAAAGAAAGTAAGAAAGAGAAAAGATAGAGGGTCTTCGGCGAGACACGGGATGAAAAAAAATCAACATGTATCTTTATATTACTTGTTCAAATGTATTAAAAAATTAGAATATTATTGTAAAATTAAAATATTATATTTTTTTAGTTTTGAAGACATTTGATTGGGTGTCACTAATGGGCATGCCCTTATAGGAACGGTTCTACGATATTAATTTGTTTTCGATTTAAATCAAACATGTTATTACTCAAAGACACTTTAAAAGTACGCTAATGCACATGCCCTTAGGGAAGCCAAGCGATCTTTGGTTTATTTTCCCTTGAATTGGAGTATATTTAGGAGAGATGTAGGATCTTGATCTAGGCTAACTCTTCGGAAAATGACGTTGTAACCCAAAAAAAAAAAACTATTAGCTTGTCCAATTTGGGCCGTCTCTTGTTACTTGAAATTTCGACACCATATGCCCACAAAAATGGAATTAACTGCTTTTTTAAGTAAGCCATGCAAAATGGAGACGCTTATTGTTAAACAAATCAGAGAAGGAAAGTAACTCGTCAATCATCAGTGAATCTTGCCACTAAATTTTCGATCATAGTTTGTTACTGTAGATATTTTAATAAAATAATAACAGAAGATAAATTATGGGTCCGAATGGTAACGGTGGATTTGGTAGTGCGGAACTAACGATTTGATAGTGCGGCACGGTTCAACTGTGGTATGTACGGGACAAATGTATTTGCGGGACAAGTGCGATTTTTCTAAAATAAGTGGTACAAAATAATGTTTGATTGGTGAAATATAAGTTGCTGTACGGATTTCATTTTGATTTATTAATAAGTAGTATAATTATCTATTTTAATTTGTTTTGTATTAATAAATATTTTTTTTTTGTAAAAATAGTGATATATTACATCTGTGTTTATAAGAAATTTATATTAAAATAAAATTTTCTTATAATAATACTACGTATACTAACTAGATTTATCTATTTACAAACAAAATATTTACCCTATTATTATAATAAATTTTGAATTACAAAAATATAGGTTAATTAAAATATTAATAGTTTAATACATGAGAAAATAGTTTAGACTTTTTATGATTTATTTGTATATGTGATTTTTGAAAGATAAGTGTAGTCTATACCTACCAAATATAAGTGAATTAAAAAAAAATATGGAAATTTTAATTTAGCCTAAGCTCTTGCTTTACTTTTAAATCTTTTTTTTGTTCATAAAGCTCATTATTTTATAATTTATAAACAAATATGAAATAATAAAGTAACATATACCTTTATCTAGTGCGTAATTAGAAACAAAACCGCTGCATAATTGCTAATGACATAAATAGGTGCGGTCCATGGGTTAATAACCATCCTTAAAAGACGCACACATACTTTTTTCACTTTTTACAAAAACGCCAATGATAACTCTGTTTTGTTGAATGGTGTATAAAAGTGTTTTTAAAAAAAACGCACTTCGAAATCCACAAATGTACGGTTACCATTCAAGGTCTATGTTTCAATATAGTTACCTAGTTTTGGTCTTGGTGTAATATGTGGGTTAAGGTTTCATGAGCCGCTTGTTTGCCTTATGCTTCTTCCTTGTTGGGCATGTTAACCATTTTGGTTTAGGCCTTTTTATGTTTTAAAATTATGTTATCATTTTGCAAGGGTTGAGTCCAAATGTGTTTGTACTTTGTACTCATCTATGATCCTAAAAAGTCACTAACTATGAAAATCATTTGACAAAAAATATAAATTACTCGTTAAAACTACAAGTTTAATAAGTGAGAATCTGAGATAAGTCTTACATCTCGTGGATAGAATAAAGCCTATAGTCTATCTAAATTCTAGTCTATTTTCTGAGAATCAATCAATCAGATCTTCCATTTTCCGATTCAAAGCAACAAAAAACACTCTTCATCAGTGGAGTTTCATTTGTTCATCATAAACCAAATGATCAACCCAAACCAAATGATCAACCCTAAATCAAATGATTTACCCATTAACAATCATTTTCCAAAGACCCTTAACAAGAAAATCAGGATCATGTAGAAGGCTTCTCCAAACATAATAAGAGCGGTGTAGTGACCCGCACTAAGGGATAAAAACCCAAATATTTTTTTTTGAAGAAAAAGACCCAAAAAGAACTCATAAAGAAGGAGAAGAGAAAACAAAGAAAAACAACTGAAAAACTTCCGAAGAAATATCAATAAGTCGAAAAACTACCTGATGGCCAATGCAAGACATGAGAGCCATCGAACCTGCGGAGTAGAAGACTTATAGTCATGAGATTTTTTCCGATAGAAAGTCTTAAAATACAAAGAAGAGGAATCATCGAGTCAAAAGTAAAATAAGACAAAGGACCAACGAAAATAATCGAAAGCCAACGACAATGATACCAGGAGGCTAATGATGGTGCCGGGAGATCAGCGTACCCATTGTCGAGTTACCAAAAGTCCAGCGATCACATCAACAATACATACCGAAAGCCATTGAAACGACATATATGATGATGGAGACATACGAATGGGGATTTTAATATCCTTGGTCGAAGAATATCGAAGCACTTTGTAAAGTGCGACCCCGTAACAAGAATTTCTCAAAGAAAGTCGATAGTCCATACCCATGGTTGAGGAACATCTGCTAAAACATGAAATGATAACAAATAAGAAGGATGGAAGCCACATTAGCACCAAAGGATCAAGGAAACTCCTAATCTCTGTGGCGTTCTGCGGTCTAGGCCAATCCCTGATGGCCTGAATCTTCTCCAGGTCCACAGTGACTCATGCTGCAGAAACAACATGACCCAAGAAACACATCTCCTTCTGCCAGAAACTGCACTTGCTCAGTGATATGCTCAAATTAAACCCTATAGATACTCTATCAAATTAAGAGATCACTGCAGTATTTAGGGGTTGCATTCCACAAGGACTCAAGACTACACAATAAATTATAAAATTTTATAATTAAGCTAAATGGATTAATTTGAATTGAGATAACAATGCAAAATATTAAATAAAAGCTTGTGAAAATTCAATAAATAAAAAAGTTAGGCCTAGAAAATTCTCAAGAATTTATAAAATAATAAATCAACAATTAAATAGGATTCAAGCAATTAAGATCAGATCTAGAACTCTAAACTCTTTTGTAAAATAAATCAGTTCTCACTGCAAATATTATCTAAATTTAAAACCAGAAAATCCGAATCTCTTTGTAAATTTCAAGGTTAAAAATCAGCTTTAAAAACAAGTTTAGGTTGTTCACAAAATTACTAAATCAAATCTCTTTGCAAGAAGTAATTTTGCTCATCAAAAGTTCAATCAGGAAAATCAATTATATTCTCATATCAATTTATTTATTTTTGTCCGGTTATTAATTCTAGGTGATTAATCAAGAATTAATATGAAAAACAACCTAAGATGAAGATCTAGAAAGTTAATGAATCATAAATAAACAGATCTAATAATTCATAAAACCCTATGAAAAATCCTGAACCTAACAAGCAAACTACTCAGACATATTCAATGAAGAACAAGACATAATTCTGAATAATATGCAATAGAAATTAAAAGAGTAAGAAGGGAGTTTAATAATTCTTCTCTCTACAAAGGAGTTCAGATCTATCTCTCCCAAAAGCTCTCCAAATCTCACAGGGTTGCAGAGAATAAAACATGCTAGAATCCAACTTAAGGGTTTCTCAAACATAAAAATACTATATATATGTCCTAAAACACGTCCAGGGACTAATCTTGCAATTATGGAAAACTTCGGGCAACTTTGTAAAACTTCCAAATTTGTGATTCTTCATCGGCTAAAGAGGGTGTCGATCGATGCTCCTAAGTGGTGTATATCGATGTCATTGCTTTGATCCGAGTCCAAATTGATTCTTTGAGATTTATGCTCCAAAATAATACAAATTGCTCCACTTTGCTCCATCCATGCCAAAATCCTAGAAAATATATAAAGACTCAAAAATAACCTATAAAATAAATCAAAAGACTCCAAAAGACTCATTATATCATGGTTAAACTGATCAAAATCATCTCAACCATTGGGCCACAACTGGCCGGCCTATTAGCCAAATTTCTACATTCGTAGGAATGTAGGGACTCGATCTCGGGTGTGATGGTGCCTTCTACAATTGGACTTACCTACTGCCACTGCACTAAGGTCACTAAGGTCATCTCATCTTTTATTCTTCATTTTTTTTTCAACAAAGCTCTCAGGAAAAAAATTTCAAACTTTAATAAGGGAGAGGAGTACCAATTTTTCTTAAATCTTACTTGTTAGGTATGAACAAGGAGTCAAGCCCTATGAACATCAATCTCCTTGATGAGGTAAAATAAAGAGCAGAAATTACCTCATGCTTTTGTGGATTCTGCTGAAAATTTGGTTGTCTCTGGTTCACTAGTCATCCTTTCGATTGTTCATTAGTCGGATTCTGGGTTCAAATTGCAGCATTAATCAACCAAGGCAGTATACTAAAAAGGAAAATCATAGTTTCCAACAAAATTTTTGACTCAATATAACAATTTTTTTTTTTTTTTTTGCGACTGGCTCTGAAAACAAAAACGTAGTTAGTAACTGCCTCCCCCAAACTTAAACAAAGTAAGAGATTGGCAAAGAAAAATAAACAAAAAGGAATTGAAATTTGTAATGAAAAGATGAACATGAATCGGGTTACCCATTGTGAGAACTGGTGTCGACCGATGCCATATAGGTGTCGATCGACACCCTCTGCGGACAGAGACATGGTCGAAAAAATCCTTTGTCAGTTGCAGTTAGATTGTGTTGATAAGTCAATCCTTGGATGATATTTCTGTTAAGAAGCTCTCAAACACAAGTTAAAAGCAACATGATAGATATATAGTTCATAATTTCACACATATTCAGATACAAACTGACTCAATGCAAGAATAAAAATGACTCAAGATGGAAAAGAAAAACCTATGAGTTGGTTGCCTCCCACTAAGTGCTTGGAGATCTAATAATTCATAAAAACCCTATGAAAACTGAACCTAACAAGTAAACTACTCAGACATATTCAATGAAGAACAAGACATAATTCTGAATAATATGCAATGGAAATTAAAAGAGTAAGAAGGGAGTTTAAGAATTCTTCTCTCTACAAAGGAATTCAGATTTCTCTCTCCCAAAAGCTCTCCAAATCTCACAGGGTTGCAGAAAATAAAACTTGCTAGAATCCAACTTAAGGATTTCTCAAATATAAAAATACTATATATATGTCCTAAAACACATCCAGGGACTAATCTTGCAATTGTAGAAAAATTTGGGCAACTTTGTTAAACTTCGAAATTTGTGATTCTTCATCGGCTAAAGAAGGTGTCAATTGATGCTCCTAAGTGGTGTCGATCGATGATGCCATTGCTTTGATCCGAGTCCAAATTGATTCTTTGAGATTTATGCTCTAAAATGATCTAAATTGCTCCAGTTTGCTCCATCCATGCCAAAATCCTAAAAACTTGTAAAGACTAAAAACAACCTAGAAAACAAATAAAAAGACTCTAAAAAGACTCATTATATCATGGTTAAAAACCACAAAAACTATGATATATCACTCAACTTAGCGAAAAGCTTCTGCTCCTGCAGCTTCTTCAGAACTGCTCTCAGATGGATATCATGCTCTCAAGACTCTTGGAATACACCAGGATGTCGTCGATGAAGATGATGACAAAATCATCCAGAAACTCATGGAACACGCTGTTCATCAACCTCATAAACACAGCTGGTGCATTGGTCAAACCAAAGGGTATCACCACGAACTCATAGTGCCCATACCTCTTCCTGAAAGTTGTCTTCCTGACATCCAGCTCATCTATCAGAATCTGATGGTAACCCGATGCCAAGTCAATCTTGGAGAACCAAGTAGCACCCCTCAGCTGATCCAATAACTCATTGATCCGCAGGAGAGGATAGTTGTTCTTCACTGTGTCTTGGTTCAGACCTCGATAATCTATACACAAGTGAAAACTTCTGTCCTTCTTCTTAACAAACAACACCGATGCTCCCCACGGTGAAGTACTAGGACGAATGAATCCCTTGCCCAACAATTCCTCCAACTGCTTCTTCAGCTCCACCATCTCTGCTGGAGCTATCTCGTAGGGTGCATTGGACAATGGCATAGTCTCTGGTTCCAACTCTTTCATGAAAGGATCAGACCGAGATGGTGGTAACCCCTGCAACGATTAAAAATAATCCTCAAACTCCCGAACCACAGGGATCTCACCCACAATAATCTACCCTACAGACTATGGCCTCGAAGTCGTAGCCAAATACGCCTCCCAACCCTTCCTGATCATCTTCTCTGCGTACACACCTGAGATAATCAGACTCCCCGAGGTCGGCCTCACTCCCTCATAAAACCAACTCCTTGCTCCAGGCCTATCAAATACAACTCTACCCCAATGGCAATCCAGATGTTCTCTATCCTGGTGCAACCAATCCATGCCCAATATCACATCATACAACTTCACTGGACTGATAACCAGGTCTACCGGCATCGACTCTCCAGCCACCTGAATATCCACACCTCTCCCCCGACCATGGACCTGGATCATCCTGCCTCCAGCAACCTTAATGGTCTGAAACCGCTCTCTGGGATCTCCACGAATGTTGCCTCTCTTGGCACACTCTGGAGTAACAAAGCAATGATTAGCTCCAAAGTCGAACAACACATGGGACAGAAGTCCTTATGCACTAAGAACCCTAACATTCATCACAGACACTTATAATATCCAAAAATGATAGAAACCACAAAGTCAAGTTTAGAAATTATACTCTTGATCGTGTTAGCACTGGTTCCTCCCGTCTCCACTGTCGTGTACACACATGGTGCCGCTGGCAATGGTAACACCGTCTACCCCACCTGTTGCACTCTTGGCTGCACTGTCGCCAAAGCCATTAGATGCAGCTTGGAACACGCCGATCTGAGATGTCTCGCCTCCCTGCAGTGGTAGCGCACTCGAGTCGGTGGCGATGCTGGCTGGTTGCCCCCTCTGTCGACAACTCGCCACCCTGTGCTCCAAGCTCCCACACCCGAAGCATCCCCCACCGCAAGACCCCGACCTCTACATGGCATCAAACTTTCGCTTCTGCCCATGTGTAGGCTTACCACCCTTGCTAGGAACAGAATGCGGCCGAATCCGCTTCGGCTGCACCGGAGGACTGACCACCACCACATGTGATCTAAAGTCATCCTCTATCTCGATTACAGTCTCCACCAGCTTCTCTCTCGTAGCGTAGCTCCTCACTCTACACTGAGTCCTTAGGTAATCACGAAGAGCCAACCAGTGACACGTTTAATCAGGGAGAGGAGAGTTGTCTTCTTGACACCTAAAGGAGAGTAAAAAGTGTCACCTGAGGTGTCAAGAAGACAACTCGAAAAGGGGATGGCGGAGCTTATAAGGACCGAGGTGCTCAGGAGATTAGCGAACTCTTAGAGATCTGGGAGAAACCGAAGAAGATGAGATAGAGTACTCGGAAATAGGTCTTGAGGGAGATGATCCGGAGGAAATCAAGTCGATTTAAATCCGAGCATTACGAAGTAACTTTGGAATTAAAACAAGCGCATTTATGGAGATCTAATTTCATTTAATGTCTAAATTAATTGCTTGTTATAGTTTAAATACTACGCATTGTATTCCCAAAAAAAATATTAGATCACACTCAGAAAAGCTTACTACAACATAATTTCTTTAGAAAATTCATGTTCTCGTTCGAGGTTGTCCTTTATATATAGTATTTCAATTATTTGTTACTTTTAAATATATATTCCTTTCTCAACCAATCAGAACATTGAGTATGGGATCCGGCACCACACATACCAATCAGTATGTGGCATCATGGTATCGACAAGTTACAACAAAACACCGTTCCTTCTCCAAAATACTATCTTTTCACCAATCGTGTCTAGCAATCTCCAAAAACTCAAAAGTATCAAAAACACAAATTCTCGATAAAATAATTCAAGATTCAAATATAAATAGACTTTAAAAACCGTTAGAAATATAACTTAACGATATCGATTAATAAATTAAAAACTATTAAATAATAATAAAAGTTTTAGTTTAATACTATAATACTAAAGAATATTATTTTCAGTCTAATAATTGGTGGTGTAGTTGAAGAAGAAAAATGTTCTAGCCTTAAAATTTACAACTACACCAAATATAAATGTTATTTCAAATGATGTTATGGTTGGAGATGCTTTAGAATGACATATACAAATGTCCAAGTATAATTTCAAGTTTTCTTCATCCCGAGGGAAGGGACTATAGGATTGCCCACGACAAGCATTGGATTTCAAGTAATAACTTTTCAATGTCATAATATCATGGGGCACCTAACACATCCTCGTCAGTCGTCATGAATAGAACCGCTTCTATGTTCCACCTATATTTGTGAGGCCCACTGCGTTATGAGAAGTTGAGAACCCATTAAATCGATCGTGACTTTCAATTTTCATAGTTTTTGACTTTTTGTAAATACATTAATGGTGAGGTGAGTTTTTATTGGATAACAAGGTACAAGTACAACCACTAGCAGGCACCAGCACTTATCATCCTCTCCATAAATGATCAATGCAACCTCAACAAACTTTACACATTATTCTCTTCCCTGTATCACGTAAAGGTCTTTATATTCTAGTAAACTGAAATGTTCATCTTTGGTTTTCTTTATATATAAGACGTGTTTCTAAATTTCTCATAGACACATTCAGACCAATATACAGAGTCTCTTTTAGTTTTGTCTAACTTTTTCTAAATAAAAATGGGTATCGCCCGAGAGAACGGGGTCGAAGTCAAGTCAATGCTAACTGCGGTATCCAGCAAGCCATCTAGATCTGCTCGGGTACACCCGTTTACCGCTTTAGACAACGCCATGAGTCCACATACTCTCCACGTCATCGTTTACTACCCTCGTAGTCCGTTCGGGTCCTTTGACCTCGACTCCGTCCGGATCTCGTTGTCTGAGCTCCTCTCTATGTACCCGCCCGTTGTTGGTCGGGTCGCTAAAACCCCAGACGGGATCTTGGAGGTGAAGTGTAACGACGCCGGACTTCGAACCTTGAAAGCCAAAGTCTGTGTGGGTATTGATGAATGGCTAAGATCAGCCGATGGACATGATGAAAGTGATTTAACGGCTTGGGAAGATATGCCAGAAGATCCGAGTACTTGGGCACCGTTTCGTCTACAGGTTCATTTACACATCATTCATATAGTATAAGTTTGTTTGTCTTACTCTTTGTTCATCAGTTTGTTTCGGTTTAGAACTTCTAAAATTTGGGTTGAAAAAGTTCTGTCAGTTTTAACATTTAACTAAACGTATTCTTGGTTCTGTCTGGTTTCAGTACGATTTAGGGTGATAAAATAAGTATTTCGTGTCGGAATTATAATAAAACAATAAATTTGTTTTGTTTTTACGTCAAATTTCAGTTATAAGTATTTTAGGTATATTTTGGTAAATTGACTAAATTCAAAGTAAGTTCTAGATCTTGCGAGCCAAAGTTTTTGTTGGTAAATTGCATCAATTTGGTAAGTTTTAATCTTAAAAGTCATTTTTGTTGATAAAATGACTTAGATGTTGTAAGTATTGATTTCCCGGCCTTGATAGAATGATAGTTGATACTCTCTCTGTTTATATTAAGATGTTTTAGAGAAGTTTTTTGTTTCATAATATAATATGTTTTCAAGTTTCTATGCAACTTTTAGATTAGTTTAGTATTCTATATTATGCATTATTGTGTCAGATTGGTTGAACTTGTTAAAAGTAAAAACTCTTAATCTGTATGCTTTAAGTAAAACATCTTATATTTTGAAACAGATGGAATAGTATATGGGTAAATATTTTTCAGTTTTTGGTCCGGGTAGGATAATTTGGTTCCCAGCTATTATTAGATCACTGCTCTCTCTAAAGTGATCAAATACTGTTCAGTTTTTGATTAAAGTGTTCCATTAGATCACTGCTCTCTCTTAGGAGCTTTCATTGTACAATGTAAACCTTTTTTTATTGGTATAAACTTAACATTAACCAAAAAAAGAAAAAATTGGTTCCCAGCCTTGATATTTTTTTTGTAACGATTTTGGCAGATAAACGAATTTGAAGGGGGAGGAGTAGCAATAGGCCTAAGCTGCCCACACAGGCAAGCAGACGCAACAACACTTACTGTTCTCTTAAAATCATGGACAGAAGCCCAACGCAGTCGATGTATCGTCCATCCTCCATCCTTCTCACCACTACCCTCCATCTTAACGGATGATACTGACGCCGTTAAACCCAACAGTGCGCCCATTTCTAAGCCCATTTCAACAAAAACAGCCACCGCAACGTTTCGTTTCTCTAGCTCCGCCTTCAAGAAATATATCGAAGAAGGCGGAATATTCCCCAAAGCGTCACCGTTCGATGTGTTTGCCGCTCTTTTCTGGACACGTGTCGCTCTAGTAAAGCGCAAGAGCCATGATCGAGTGTGTATGTGTGTGGACTTCAGGAGGCTTTTGCCTAATCCACTTCCTTATGGCTTCTTCGGAAACGCTTTAAACTTTTCGTTCCTAGAGATGACTAACGTGGCTGATCAGGGGATTGGACATGTTGCACGTTTGATAAACGACCACGTGACGAGCCTAACCGTGGAGAAAATCAGGTCCGATCTAAACCGGGTTGGGGAACAAGAGCTGATGTACGGTGGAGATTTGACGATTGTGAATATGGAGCATATGATCGTTGAAGGAGACCCGATGATGTACGACGCTGTGTTTGAGGACGGTGTTAGGCCTGTGCATGTGAGTTACCGGATCGGAAACGTTGGTGGAGAAGGGGTGATTATGGTGATGCCGTCCCCGGAGAAAGGGTTTGGGAGGGTGGTATCGGTTACTTTACCGGAGGAGGAGATGTCGAAGTTACTTGTGGATCAAGAAATCCTTCGATTTGAGCCCAAGATTATTTTAAGTGGTGTGAAGTAATTTATAAGAAGGCTCTTTGAAAACAGGAAATATATTATGAATATCAGAATATTGTTCTTATCAAATGCGTTTGTGATATAACAAAGAAGGAATAAAAGAGTGTTTTTATTAAGTTTTTTTTTTTAAACCAAAGCTAACATTTTGTCTATTCCTAAAAACTTGATTTTGAAAATTTTTACGTATATAAATTTAAGAAAAAATTAAAATGAATTATTTTTCATACACATTTTTCATAACTATATGTACAGTAAAACCTATATAAATTAATACTCTCTATAAATTAATAAACACTATAAATAAATAAATTTTACTGGTCACAGAATTTAATAAAATAATAAGCATGAGACTAAGCAGCCACCAACCGTTCCGACGGCATCCCTGACCGATTTTGATTAAGAGACCGAAATAATAATTTTTTGAAATCCCCATGTAAAATATAGTCCAATAATATCATAAATTAGTAATCATGTAAATTTATATATATATATATGTATATACTGATATAATAATGTATGTTTCTCCTAAAGCTTATTTATATAGAACAATTGTAATGTTGTATTTTCAAACTATAATGATATCACTAAAATATTTTATAACATATCAAAAAAATAATTAAATTTTAAAGTTTTTAATTTTTAGATATGCATCACTTACAATTTGATAATTTGACAGATTCTAAAAATAGGAGAATTGATATTATTATTCATAAATTTGAATTTATGTATGTCATGTGTATAAGTCAATTTGTCTATAATATTTGTAATTTATTATCAATAATGTTTTCTAAATATTACAAGTTCAATTCCTAAAACATAAAATTTATAACATCCGAAAGTTTAATTTTTTTTTTTTGATCAAACAGATATTATCATTTTTTTTATGAATTACTAAGAGGTTCCGAGCCTAGGCCCGTAAATCCCCTCAGGCCAGGGACCAGAGCATTTTATATGGTCTCCTCCCAAGCGCCGTCCCTCGAACCGGCGACCTCTAGACTTTGCTAGAGAGTCTTTACCAATTGAGCTATCGACGCTTGGTATATATCATTTCACTAGATAGAAAGTAACACACAAAGCAAGCAAAGTTTAAGGTACAACATAGGGTAAGCTAGCCCAAGACATAAAGTAGTAAAGGTACAAAGATAGATAGGAGCATTCGATGTGAAGAGCTTGAGAGCTATGAACCACATGCTAGGTAGCAACATGGAACCTGTGAGGTCAAGGCAAACCGATGCAGACTCCATGAGCAAGTCAAAGGAGTAGGAAGCCACTGTCTTGATTCTGCGATAACTTGACGGAGATCAGAATGGCAAAGCTGTGTTGCCAAAGGTTCAAGCAGGGGTGTTGTGGCTCTGATAACCGGTTACTACATGAGTAGTTGTTGGTCCAAGGTTGAAGGAACATGACTTAAAGATGTTGTGGTAACCACTCCTCCAAGGGGTGAGGGTCATAATGCCACTTGTCTTCAAGATTTTAAGAAGGGACTTCAAAAAGTAGCTGGTTTGCGGTTTAAAGATCTTTGAGGTTAGGCGATGTATGGGTAGAAACTTGGTGAAGCATCGGTAATCCCCACTCTGTAGAGGTTGAATCATAATGCCAAGCTTCACCAAGCTGTCTCCATAAGTGGAATCATCCCTAGGGTATCCGATTAACATGGTTATCAAAGGACTCCTATGCCATTCTAGCAACAATGGTGATATAAGGCTCAAAAGCAGTCTTCGGACTAAAGAGACCATTAAACTAACTAAAGATTGTTTAAAGTGGGAAAGAGTAGAGTTTAGACCAAACCCCGATACACACTGGTCTCGACACAAATGGTTCTCAAACAACCTAGAAGGAAACAGTGTACTGCTACCGAGGCTAACTCGACTTGACCAAGCAGAAAACATTGATGCTAACAGATTTGACCTTGATATAACGTTCTCAGAATCGGGTCAGAGTAGGTTCCAGTTCAGGGATGTGTCATAGCTTAACCAAAGTAAGCTATCTACCAGGAAAATTAGATACGAATGGAGAGCAAACTAACAAAGAGAGGACAAGGGGGAAATAGAGAGCACCAAGATTTTTGAAGTCTTTGTCAATATCTTCCATGGCTCCGACATCAAAACAGAGCTCCCGTCCATCTGCAACCAAGTACAACACTTGGAGAGTGGATGTAGATCCGAGGAGCGGAGAGATGTTGATGTTGATTGCGGGATAAGCCAGATCGAGAGATATAAATCAAGCTTACCAGGGCTGTCAAGGGTTTGTGGAGGCGGCTGCAGAGTCAGAGAAGCAATATTGCAAGGAGAAGTAGTCGGAGGCGGAGGAGAGAGAGGGTAAGGAGCTGAAGCTGATGCATTGTCGGAGTTGGGATCTGAGATCTAGAGAAAACTCCGGTGAAAATAAAACAGACCTTAAGAGAGCTTTGTGAACAGAGGAGAAGATGGAGAGTACAAAACCAGATCCCAGCAACGCCGATCAGTCCCCGCCGGGGGGAGCTTTCTTGGTGGTTGTGCCAGAGAGGATGTCGGCTAAGGCAAACTTCTCTTTTGTATATTCAGGAGTTTTAAGCCACAATATCTCTACATGATAAGCTTTGTCAAGTCTGAGTCAGATAAGTCGAATTAAGCCACAAAATCCTGCATCTTCACTTACCCAATACGAAAGATCAAAAATTTGATATAGAGTTTGCTTTATTTTTCAGAAGAAAAGTCTCAGCTTCACTGATTTGGCCGTTGCTTCAATTCCTCTAGGCTCTGGCAGTTCACCCGAAAGTTCAATCTTATTTTGCTAAGATTGTTCCAATTCATAAATTTTTAAAATTAAAACAATTAAAAATATATCTATAAATTAATAATTGTAATTATTAATTTACATTGTAAAATAATAATTATTAATTTATAGATAAATTAATATCACTCAACCTGCCAATAAGCCTACGATACAATTCTGCAACTATAAATTAAGAAAATGTCTTGGTCCCAATATTATTAATTTATATAGGTTTTACTGTAGAATTAATATTTTAAATATTATCATTTAATATCTTTCATAAATTATAAGCATTAATTAATTAAAAATGAATAAAAAGCATAATAAATAGTTATACAAAAAGCATAAGTCTTCTGCAAACAATATATTTTTAATCGTTAAATCAGTCACTAAGACATTTAATACTGTTTAAAACTGTAATCGCATGCTTCTGTAAACTCTTAGGACAACCTCAATGGTGGGTTTTAAATTTCAGTCTCTTATATACTGTTTAGAAATTTTGAACAATATATAATGTACTGTTTATAAAATAAGAACCCTTAAGCTCCTAATTAAAATGATCCCCTCTAGTGGTAATATATAATTTTGAGTCTTTTTTTTTTAATATTTTTTTAAATTAAAATTTTTTAAGTAGAATATAAAGAATGTAGTGATGAATCTGCGGTTATTAAAAGGGCATGATCAGTTAAGTTGTTTTTATAGCTGAAGATAAACCATAGGAAGGAAACTTATGTCATACCAAAATACATAAAGAAAGGATCAAGAGTTTAAACCAAAAGGAGTTCACTAACACTACTACCTTTGTCTAAACCCAATAAGAAGAAGTAGGCTTCTTGAAATCAGAAGCAGCGCTCAAGAGAGATTGCAATGTAGAACAAAGAACAAACATAACAGTTAAGAGACCAAACAAAGCAGATGTCCCTATAGAACAAACATAAGTTTCTACAGTTAAGAGACAAAACAAAACAGATGATGATATTTCAAAGTCTTTTCTCTTATAACCTCAGATTCTGTGTAGCCGGTGTGGAACTGCAATGTATCAGTCTAAGCTGGGGACTCGTTCAGTGAGCATCTTGCTGTGTAAACAGCTGAAGCAGAAAGCATGGAGGGACAGAACATCAAGGTGTTGTAATGCATCATCCCCAATTCAGCGAGAAAGTGTACCATATTCTCCATCTACATGATACAACCAGCAAAACCAAAGTTAGTCACTTTCCACCAAATTACATTGTGTTAATGGAAATCTGAAAGTGATGGAACGAAGCAAGTAATCTTTTTGTAGATTCATTGCACTAATTTAAAATCAGTCTCTAATCTCTAAGATAAAACAAAAGGAAATAAAAACTATAGAAAACATTTATTCTTTCTTTTTCTAATTCAAAATTTATTAAAAAAGAATATAATCACTCAGTCTAATTTCTCCAAAACCCCAATAAAGATCTCAATTCTAGTTTAGACTGGGTTAAGGAACTTACAGTAACAGATAATTGGAGTATATATATGTAAACCAGTCTTCATTCAGCTCATTCCGGGGGAAAGATGTTGATTCTTGAAGCAATTGGGTTTATGAGAAAATGAGATGAACTTTTTTAACAAACAATGGTAGCATTTTGGAAAAAGAAACTTAAATGAAACACAAGTAAAACTCAAATGTTGTGAATGTGTTCAGATTCAGTAGGTAAGAAACCTCAAAATAAGAGGTTCTCTGCAGACTGATTCTTCACTTGACCATAATTCCTAAGAGAATGGCAACGAGCACACACCGTCGCATCATCAAAATTGTCTTTCTTTGTGATAAGCTCAAATTGTAATACCCTAATAGTACTAACAGCCTTGCAGTTGTAATACTCTAGGGGTCGAATCCACAGAGACTCTAGTTCACACAATAGACTTATTAATATTATAATTATGCTAAACAGAAATATTTTAATTAAATTGCAAAATAAAACAGAAAATAAAAGAGTTGTAAATCAATAAGAATAAACGCTAGGCCTATGGTAATTCTCAGGAAATCATGGAAAATCAGATCGATTAATTAAGTTAGCAGGATTCAACAATTAAGCACCGTTCTTGAACTCTAAACACAATTATAAAATAAATCAGTTCTCATTGCAAATATTATCTAAGTTTTAAAATCCGAAAATCCAAATCTCTTTGCAAAATTCAATTTAAAAACCAGCAATAAAATCAAGTTTAGATAAGCTCACAAAATTACTAAATCAAATCTCTTTGCAAGAAGTAATTTTGCTCACCAAAGATTTTTGTCAGGAAAATCAATTATATTCTCATATCAATCAATAATCCTAAGATCAAAATCCAGATGACTAATCAAAGATCTAGCATTAAAAACAACCTATGGTGATGAACAAGAAAGATAATGAATCCAAAATAAACAGATCTAATAAACCATAAAAACCCTATGAAAAACCGCAAACCTAAAAAGCAAACTACACAGACATATTTAATGAAGAACAAAACATCTTTTTATAAGCAATAGATATCAAAAGTAAAAGAAGGAGTTAAGGAATTCTTCTCTCGAAGGAGTTCAGATATCTCTCCCAAAAGCTCTCAATATCTCTTCTCTCAAAAAAAGTTGCAGAAAAATAACTTAGGTTTAAACAATGACCATAAATCCTATTTATATTCCTAAAACACGTCCAGAGACTAATGATGCAAATATGGAAAACTTTTGGCCAGCTTTGTAAATCTTCAAAACTTGTGGGAAAACTTCTGATTTGTCTTGTGGACACTACATCGATCGACACATATGAAGCATCGATCGATGCTTACTCTTGAACTGGTCTCCCAACTTCGTAGCTCAGCTTCAATGCTTGATTATGCTCCAAATCTTCCTATTTAGCTCCATTATGCTCTCATCCATGCTTAATCCTATAAATACTCAAAAGACTCTAAAAATACCAAAAAGACTCTATAAATAAGACTTATATCACGGCTAAAAACACCTAAAAACCATGATATATCACTTTACCTCCTCTCTAGCTATCTTCTTCGTCTCTGTTTTCGAAACCCGTTTCTTCTTCTCCCTCTCCTTAGTGACATCAACTTCCAAGTTTTTTGCGGTAACATTCTTCTTCTTATAATATCCGGGTAAATTTGGACCATTGTTCTGTATAAAAATTCCACAACCTGGACAAATGAGCTTCCCATACTCCTCATCTTCATCTCTTCCTTCACCCATGATAAGATTTTTCGCTCTCTTCGGAAAAATTGTGCCTTTAACTCTTTCCATGCTTTTAACAACTGGTTCTTTCTTCACAGCTAAACACTGAACCGAAACTAAACATTTCTTCTTCTTCTTTTTCTCATCACTTAACCCTACTGAAAATTTGAGTTCTTTTATATAAGAGCATCTCTAGTGGTCTTCTATTTTTGTCTCTATAATAGAGATCCTCTATAATAGAGGTAGATTTTAGAGCATCTCCAATGGTCCTCTATTTTTGCTTCTATAATAGAGGTGAAATTTACTCCAACCCATCTCTATTCTTACCTCTAAAATAGAGATTGCTATTTTTTCCTCTATTTATAGAGGAACTCTATTTTCTTCTACAAAGGGTTCCCCTATATATAGAGGAAAAAATAGCAATCTCTATTTTAGAGGTGAGAATAGAGATGGGTTGGAGTAAAACTCACCACTATTATAGAGTTGCTCTATAAATAGAAGAAAAATAGGAAAATTTACTTTTTCTCAGGTGAATTTACTTTTCCGTTTTGTTGAAATTCGGATGAATTTTCTCGTATTCGTGATGAATTAGACCATCTCCAATGGTTTTTCCTATTTTTTCCTCTATAATAGAGCAACTCTATAATAGAGGTGAGTTTTACTCTAACCCATCTCTATTCTCACCTATAAAATAGAGATTGCTATTTTTTCCTCTATATATAGAGGAACCCTTTGTAGAAAAAATAGAGTTCCTCTATATAGAGGAAAAAATAACAATCTCTATTTTAGAGGTAAGAATAAAGATGGGTTGGAGTAAAACAATCTCTAATGGGTTTCCTTATTTTTTCCACTATTTATAGAGCAACTCTATATAGAAGTGAGTTTTACTCCAACCCATCTCTATTCTCACCTCTAAAATAGAGATTGTTATTTTTTCCTCTATATATAGAGGAACCCTTTGTAGGAAAAAAAAATAGAATTCTTCTATAAATAGAGGAAAAAATAGCAATCTCTATTTTAGAGGTAAAAATAGAGATGGGTTGGAGTAAATCCCACCTCTATTATATAGAAGCAAAAATAGAAGACCATTAAAGATGGTCTAATGCGAAAGATTCCATCTTCAAGCTTTGGTTTTACTCTGCATATCGTCACGGTGATTGAAATCAAAACCACCATTTTCTTTGAGCGTGTTGCTACTGATTTGGGATGAACCAAAGATTTAAACATACAATAATCCGATGAGCCAATTCAATCTATCCGATGAGTCAAACATACAATTCAATTCAATCCGATGAGACAGAGAGAGAGAGAGAGAGAGAGAGAGAGAGAGAGAGAGAGAGAGAGAGAGAGAGAGAGAGAGAGAGAGAGAGAGAGAGAGAGAGAGAGAGAGAGACGACCATTAAAAAAAGGGAACTTTACTAGAATGGCTTAGAAAAGCTAAAAAAAGACAAGAATGTCATTTTATTTATCGAAAATTTAAATGACAACTGAACCCTTTGAAAGGTGTGTGAGAAAAAAAAATAACAATTATGCCATTAAAAAGCGATGCCACGTATGTGCTTCTGACACAACTGTTCAAAGTTTTTGGGGGGAAAAATTCCCGCTGAAATAATCGAAATGACGATAGACATATAATTTTCAATAGAGTTATATAAATTTTGGGAGACTTATTGGATAGAGTTTTATAATTAAGTAGATTAAATTGGTAGAGATAGAATAGTGATGGCAGAGATAAATTTACTTGACGGAGTTATGGTAAGCGGTAGATATATTGAGTAGATTTATAATAATGATGATAGAATAAATATTTTTTTATAGAGATATTAGTACAATGGTGATAGATATATTATGTTTTTGTCGGGTGGCAGATTTGTTTGACAGATTTATGTACTCTTTATGGTAGACATATAGACGGAGATAGATTTATATGAAAGATATAGTTATATGCGATGGTAGATATGTCCATATTGATAGACATAAGTGAAAGCGATAGAGTTATACGTTAATGTAGTGGTAGACATATTTGTTACTGAAATAACAAAAGTTAAGTATAGTTAAGCATATAGACGTGATAGAGTTATTTGGTTTATGACAGATTTATACTATTGGTGTTGTAGGTCATACTGTTGATTAAACTTATCAGACAAACTGTTGTAGTCGCCGCGAATACTTCGAAGAACAGTTAAGAGCATATGTTTTCGCTGCTTCTACAGATCTGTTGAAAAATTTTCTTTGTCTTGACAGATCTCGTTTTATAAATTTGTGTCACAATGGAAGTTGTTTCAGTAGTTTGCGAAAAGTGGGTTTTAATAAAGAAGCGGTGGGAATTTTGTGTTGACGAAAGAAGAGGTTCGAGGGTGATAATGGCGAGCAAGAAAACATTGTATGAAGATTTCGTCTCAATGGTGTACGAGGATTTTGGGTTAGAGAGAGATATGTTTGATGTTCATCTCACTTATAAGTTTTCAAGCATGTCGCAAACAATCCCAGCTGATACACCCCCTGTGTTTGTCTGCAATCATCGCCAGTTTGAAGGATATCTTAGAGTGTGTAAATCGGAGCGTCTATGTGTTGAGGTTGATGTTGTTGGGGGAATAGAAAGTGTGGATCGAGCAGGGTCCTGCGGAGTAAATCAGAGAAAGAGAGAAAGGACGGGTGAAGAAAGAACTTGACTCAAAGAGAGCCGAGACGAAGATGAATGAGGAAGAAATAACAGAGGCTCCCGAGGAAACGAAAAGCGACGACGAGGACGATGAGTCCCGATTTGATTGTTGCGAGGATAGTGACGGAGCTAGCTCTGGGGATGAAGACTATTGTTTGTATTCTAAGTTTTCAAATGTCGATGAGGAGACAAATGTGGAAGAAAAGGTTGAATTTGGGAGGAAAAATAGGAGAAGGGCACATTTGCGAGCAAAGAGTTCAACCCTTTTTAAAGATTCAGTGCTTATAGAAGTTGGTGGTGTTGATGTTGCAGTTGGTCAGGAATATGAGTCACGAGAAGCATTGGAGAGTAGACTGAAGATAGTATCTGTTCTACAAAAGTTTGACTTTGATGTGGATCGATCAAATCCGCAGTTGTATACTGTTAATTGTTGGGTAGAAGGATGTCAATGGCGTATAAGAGCTAGTACTATTGGAGTTCCCCTATTCTTCATATTCGACTATATGTGAAAGAGCACACTTGCTCAGTCACTGAACGTTCTGCTCGTGCTCATCAAGCTACTCCAGATATATTGGGGCATTTGTATAAGGAATTTGTTGGTGGGGTTGGAGGCGGTGTTCGACCAATGCATGTGGCCGATGCATTAAATTTGAGGTTTGGTCTAATGGTTGACTATTGGAAGGCTCGTCGAACTCTTCTATGTGCTAGACAATTAGTTCGGGGTACAGCAGAACATGGGTATGCAGATTTACCCACATACTTGTATAGGATTCGTAAAGCAAATCTTGGTACATACACCAAGCTTGAAGTAGATTCAGAAGACAGATTTAAATATGCTTTCATAGCCTTTGGGGCTTGCATTGCTGGGTTTCCATTTATGAGGAAAGTGATTGTCGTCGATGGGACATTCTTGAAAGGACAATATCAAGGTACGCTTCTACTAGCAACTACACAAGATGGAAATTTCAATATTTTCCCACTAGCCTTTGCTGTAGTTGATAGTGAGAATGATGAAGCATGGGAGTGGTTCTTTCGACAATTAAGTCGTGTTATTCCAGATGATGAAGCCCTGGCCATAATATCAAATAGACATCTATCAATAGGGAAAGCCATAAAGAATGTATACCCGCTTGCTAGTCGTGGTATTTGCACATACCATCTGTACAGGAATATTGTACTTAAATTTAGAGGTAGTGAATCATTTGGACTTGTTAAGAAGGCAGCAAGTGCTTTCCGTCTAGAAGACTTTAACAGGTACTTCCAGCAAATCGGTGCATTGAATCCAGAGCTACACGCTTATCTTGTGCGTGCTGATGTTAGTATGTGGACTCGAGTTCATTTTCCTGGGGAGAGGTACAATTTCACGACCAGCAATATCGCTGAGTCAATTAATCGAGTTTTAATACAAGCTAGAAAGTTTCCAATTGTCGAACTACTTGACTATATAAGGTCAATGTTGACACGTTGGTTTGCTGTTCGGCGAAAGCAAGCTGCAGCCATGCCTACAACACTCACAACCTCTGTCGAGAAACTGCTACAGGTTTGTGTTTGTTTGCTGTGTGAGCAATCCATTTGTATTTCTATCACTTATATGACAATTTTTTGTAACATATACAGGCACGTGTAGAGAGAGCGGATGTTATGAAAGTACAAGAAATTGATCCGCATCATTATGAAGTGAGGAATGGTGCAACCGTACATGTTGTTAACCTTCATCAGAATAAGTGTACTTGTCGTCGATTTGACGTGGAGAAGATTCCTTGTGAACACGCATTGGCAGCAGCCACAACCACCAAGGTGTCTAGGGGAGAAGATTCCTGGGGAGAGGTACAATTTCATGATCAGCAATATCGCTGAGTCAATTAATCGAGTTTTAAAACAGGCTAGAAAGTTTCCAATTGTCGAACTACTTGACTATATAAGGTCAATGTTGACACGTTGGTTTGCTGTTCGGCGAAAGAAAGCTGCAGCCATGCCTACAACACTCACAACCGCTGTCGAGAAACTGCTACAGGTTTGTGTTTGTTTGCTGTGTGAGCAATCCATTTGTATTTCTATCACTTATATGACAATTTTTTGTAACATATACAGGCACGTGTAGAGAGAGCGGATGTTATGAAAGTACAAGAAATTGATCCGCATCATTATGAAGTGAGGAATGGTGCAAACGTACATGTTGTTAACCTTCATCAGAATAAGTGTACTTGTCGTCGATTTGACGTGGAGAAGATTCCTTTTGAACACGCATTGGCAGCAGCCACAACCGCCAAGGTGTCTAGGATTTCAAAGTGTCACCCGTACTTCCATTCAAATTACTTATATCACGGTTATGAGAAATCCGTCATGCCGAGGGATACATCAGCAACTGTGCCGGTCCTGGTTTCTACCAAACGTGTCAAGACACCATTTGTTAGCCCATAATCAGGCCGACCGAAGATGACACGCATCAAACATCCTTTGGAAATTGCTATGGGAAATCGCCGCCCAAGGAAAAGACATGCTTGTTCTAAGTGTAAAGGACCTTCCCAGATTGCTATAGGACCTTCCCAGATTCCACTCGATTTGGTTGGGAAGCAGCTCATTCTTCAATCTATGCTAGATTTGCATATGGAATTCTACTTATTTGTTGTGGAGCATTGGAAGATGGTCTGTCGGTCACTCATAATTTCTTAAGCAAAGTGGATTCTATAGAGGAAGCCGTCCATGTAGCGGATGTGGTGATGTGTCAGATAAAAGAGATGGGAACACTTGGTACTCGTGTATTTAAAGGATACTACCATTTCAAGTCAATACCTCGTTGCCATCTAATCCATCACACGGCATTGGACATTTGCGAGGACTGTTTTGCCTTCACATACGCTAGCACCGTAGAGGAGTTGTGTTAGGTCTTGTTCTAAGTTTGTATTAGTGGGCCTACGTTTGTATTTGCTGTTTGTGTCTGTATTTCTCAATTGTCGGTCCAAATTGTGTGCCTACGTTTGTATTGGCTGTTTGTGTCTTAATATAACACGGTAGACCGTTCAGTAAAAATCCTTACACCGTTCAGTAAAAATCCTTACACTTTGTGTCCAAAAAATAGGTAAAGCCTTACACCGTTTTCATCCCCAAGCTATTGACTAGTTAATACAAAAGCTATCAGTAGGCTTGTTAATCTATACCAAAAAACAAAGAAACCAGATGTAACCAGATTCATTTTACAATTTCTCTAATGAACTCAACATCCCCGGAGTCCTTATCACGCCCTGATTGGTCGGTCATCTGGATAAAGCAATCTGTATCTGGTACTTCATCAAACAATTCGGCCGCCAGCTTCAGCCTAATAACAGGCATCGCGGCATCTGATAGACCATCAAATTTTATACCCAATGCCAGACACTCGATGAATTTAACCGCAAATACACCACAATCACCTTCATGCATATTCTGAGGTACGGTTTTCATCCTGAATATTGAGAATGAAGACGCTCCTAGTTTCTTTTTCTCATGCGCAGGAGCAACTGTTTGAATCAGAAGTGGTATCATCTTAGTGTACGGCTTGCATGTCTCAAAGAGTTGATCATCGGTGGAAGAGCTGTAGATGCTATCATACAAGTTGACCCTCCGCCTAACCAAATCAACTGCTACAGCTATCCAGTATGCCTTCTCGATATTGTGAATGAGGTACATGACATCGACATCGACTAGCCATTTTTTGTTTGTGAGACCGTACCTTGTAGATGTACCATTGTAAATATTCTTTAGGAAACTCCCACTTCGGGTCTGCTACATATTTCTTGTAATCATGAGCCCACTGATTCACAAACCACAGATCTAAAAACGCAATCCTATCACTTACGAACGGAGAAACCTTCTGCATTGATCTATTGTGAAGCATTTGCATGATTGGTACCAGGTGATGAACATGATAAACAAAGTCCATCAACCACCCATATGTATTTTCATTTTTTGTGAATTTGTGTCAAAACATACCAAGTCCATCAACCACCCATACGTAGGATCATTTTTTGGCCACGTCGCCTTAGGGCTCATTAGCTTCATATAGAAATTAGAAGCCGCAAAGTCAGTCCTCAATGGGTCCTCCCTATGAGCACAAATAATTGAAATGAATACACTCACAACATTGTTTACATATATTAATAATATGTACAGTATTGACAGACTTATACTAAATCTCTTTCTTTATAAAATCCATGAGGGCGTCCACTTTCGCAGGATTAGCCTTCTCGAACGGATCATAAGCTGCTGGGGATAGCTTTACACCACGCAACATACGTTTGACCATGGAACCCCCCACAAATGGATCCTGTTGGCTGGGGGCTAGGTTCTTTGGTCTAATTTTTCTTGTCTCAATATCATCACTACACAACTCTAACAACTTGTCCAAAGGACCATCAAATGCCTTATTGCGAGCATCTTCTATGGGGTCCGATTCATCAGACAGTGTGGTTGGTGTACTAAAACCGTACCTTGTAGATGTACCATTGGGAACACTTGGTGTACTAAAACCGCCAGTACCAGCGACATGAGTGTTAGAGAGACTGACCTTCGCATTTAATGAAGTTTTTTTGGGTGATATTGGTTCCTGTTTAATGGATACAGCAACATCAACTTTCTTGACTAGTTGTTCTCGTTTGGATGACTTTGGGTCAAGTGGATGTTCTTTTCTTTGGGCTTTGGGCTTCAACAAGGAGGCTTGAGCTTTTGGATTTCGAATAGCACATGATATAGGCCCTTCAGATGCTTCATGCACCTGTACTAACCAAGACTGAAAAAATATGTTATTTAATGTTAATAACATTTACTAATTAGTGAACATATAATATAACACTAAGGTTTGTTGAGTATGGATAACCAAAAACAAAATGTTTACCCACTCTATAAGGAAAAAAATAAATTAAAAGAAAAATCTGGAAAATATAAATTAAAGTAACAGTACTCACAAATTTGTGTCAACACTAGTGAATTTTAAGACATAGGAGGAACATAAAAAGGAACACACTAAATGACAGAATTACACTGAAACATTCTTAACATTCTTCAATGTACTCTTTGGACAATGTTCTCAAATTACTGATAACACATTTAAACTTCATTTTAGGAATTCCCCACCCAGCTACTATGCCCACTGCATTGAAAACCTCTGCCTTTAATCAACCACATTCACATTAAGATGGAAATATCAAAGGTGTTAAATGATAAGCAGCTTACCTCAGCTTTCTCACCTAAAGCCTCATCTTTCTCACCTACAGCCTCATCTTTCTCTTCACCTGTAGTAGATTCGGCACCCTTTGCTTCAGGTTGGCCATTCTTGATGACATTAACGTCCGCTTCTAGATTTGTGACCTTCTCTTCTAAATCTTTAAATTGTTCTCCTAGTAAGACCAACTTACCACCCAAATGAGAGTCCATGGTATCAAATTTGTTAGACAATGAAGCTAACATGTTGACAACGCTGTCAATTCCAGCTACATCCGTCGACGACTGCACTACACCAGCTGACTCCGTTCTTTCAGACGAGTTTACCCTTTTGCGTCTCTCCACTGATTCAACACCCCCTACTGACTTCCTCTTCGCCTTCTTAACAATTATCGGGTCTCCGCTTTGATCTTTACTCCCAACCTCCACATTCAACTCCACCGCTTTCCTCTTACCTGCCTTCTTCTCAACAGCAGAATCATCCCATAATCGCATATCAACACACCCGTTCATTATATCATCCAACAAATTATCCAACAATTTAAAACCACCATCCCCTTCACCATAACCTTCCGTCTCATCAGGCCAGTAAGGAAAGAGTTCTTCTTCTGGTTTAACAACTAAATGATGAATTTGGAGCTACAAAACACAAGAAATTTTAATCAAGTCAGTATAACTACAAACATCCTGCATCTCACTGCACGTATACTAAACATACATATCCATCCATTTCACAAACCTTCTTCTTTTTTGTCTCTGAGAATAAAAACTCGCCTATATTTCCTCTGGTACGGCCTGCATCCCACCTAAGCAGGGAGACATCATCAGCTCTATTTTTACTCCCAAAGTCTTTGCCTAATTCTCTCACACTCTCAAAAGCCCATATCAGAAGAACATGGGCACATCCATGAACCACATATGAGTTGTTCTCATAAGACACGACTTTTATGGAGTCTATTACTCGCTTGAAACTTACTCGACCCCATGGAAACCTCTCAAATGCATGCGTATTGAGTACACGTTTTGCATACTCCAAAGGGATCCTACTTGTCCTCGAAATCCCTAAAATTCTGACATGCAACACAAACAATAGCCCAATCATTTTCCTAATTGGCTCACCCCATGTCCTACATTCTCTCAGTACTTCAGTCAACTCTTTCTAGTTTGGTCCCACCCTTGAATCTACCTTCATCTGGCCCCACAACTCTCTGTGATCAACATCCACTCTGTCTTCCTCATCAATTTTCTCACAGTTCAGGCCGGTGATATCACTAAACTCATGTAACGAGAACCTTATTGGATTACCTTCTATTAGCGACCACATCTCATATCTCCTTTGTCTTGCCAATTGTTGAGTTAAGAAATGATGCACAATCTTAGTACCCCATACATAACGACTATCAGCGAGCTTCAAGATCACTCCCACTTGTGAATTGTCACGGATGTCGTTGTAGACATCATCCCCAATGCAATCTCTCAACAGCCCAAAACTGTTTAATGTGCAGTTAATGTGCAGGCTCCTCTTCTGTAAAGGAGATTTCCCCGGCGGATGTAGTCTCGGAGGATACCTTAACTTCTTTTCGCTACTACTTGCAAACGACATTTATAAAACCAATCAGAATCTATGCGAGAAACATACGTCTCACAAACATATCACTTCAAAAATAATATACTTTAACAATACAATATCTTCTCTCCAAACCTAACTCTACCACATCACAAATGATATCTTCCTATCTCATCTCTACCACTACTACAAAATTGGCTCTTTAACTCTACCAATATACCTATATCTTCACAACCAAACCCCGCCAAATTCAAATCACGTTACCTTTTACTTATTCTCTACACACAAATTGCTGACAACCCAGATCTCTCTTCATCCTACCTCAAACCGCCACAGGTTAATATCAACCAACTCATAATATCAAAATTCCAGTTATGGTTTCAATGTGTTACTAACTTACTTTTCTGGGCCACTCGAAATTAAACTACAACCCTTTACCCAGTCTTTCTACTAATTCACCGCCGTCGCTCTTGCCAACTTATCCCCGCCGTCGCATCATCTACCCAACCCACCTTCAGCAATCTAAAATTAATCATATTCAACTGTACTTACACAACAAATCTGAAATTATAAAGTATGTACAACTAAAGCTTTCACTGAAAACTTACCTTTAACGGATTTTCGCAGACCCCCCAAGACTTCGTTCTTCCGCGAATCTTCACAATTTGCTTCTCTTCCTCTAAATCAAACACTCTCACCAAAGAAATAACATTTATCGCCACTCTAACTCACCACATCTCCATTACCCCATACAATTACTATTGGGAATCAACGATTCGCCCTTACCACAATTTTCAATCTCGCAGCCTCTTAACACAATTTTCCTCTCTAAAAGTTTTAGGTCAAAACTATATTTTAACCGGGTTTATCAGATAATAGTGGCAGTCTTGTAAATAATAGTTTAACCTAATGCTTTAAAGTCTTTTTTAAATTTTTATGTGTTGTTTGAGTAAAAGTTTGGTCACAAATGTTGTTTGAGTAAACTACGAACTTATAAGTGTTGTTTGAGTAAATTTCTCTTAAAAAAAATTATCTTCTATTAATCGGTTGTCCAACAAAAATGTGATATATATAGTCTATTATTTCAAAATCGAATCTACTAAATCAAAGATTCTCCTTTTTTTTTATCTGTTTTTTTTTTCTTTTTTCTTCTTAGTTAAAATTCCTCTTAAATCCCCCCGTTGGAGAAGGTCTTATAGTCGCAACTGCTGCGTTTAAACCTGTTAAATCTATAACAGCATCTCGGATCTTATTTTTTATTTATTGAATTACAGCTAAACAAATATATATATATATATATATATCCTACTATATTAATCCTACTATATTAATTGGGAAGTACAAATATAAAACAAACCTTAGAAGGTGTAAAAAATTACATTCAATTGCCATTAGAAAAACTTAATTAAGAATAATAAATTAATTAAATAAAAATATAACTAATTAAAAAAATATAAAACGCTGACAGATCAATTAAAAAAATCTAGAAAAGTAAAACAATTATTCAAATCAAAACAAATTTGTACTTGAAAAAAATAAAAAATTAATTTGTACTTGAAAAAAAAATTGTACTTGAAAAAAAAAATGTACTTGAAAAATTATTTTCTCTCTCTAATAAATTATGGACGAAAATTACTAAATATTTTTCTAAAAAATATAAACAAATCACAATTTCAAAACTAAGATTTTATATCCAAGTAGACATTAAAATTATTTTTAATAACTAGATTTCGAAGATTTTGTTAAGATTTCAAATTATGATTCTCCTACCATCTTTCTTTTATTTTATTTACAAATTGTTTATAATTTTTATATAATACTTATGATTAACAAATACACAGAATGTATTCTGCATATGTTGTGATTTGAATTTTTTAAAACGAGTATATATTACTTAATATATAGAAACATATATGTTTTAATTTTCACATTGGCGGATTGGTAAAACTAAATTTATATAGTTGATAAAATATTAAAATTACTACTTCATATTTTACAAAAAAAAATGATGCAAATACAACAAACAAACAATATAAAATTGTAATATAGATTAAAAAATAAAATACTAATATTCTAAGATAATTAGTATTAAAAAAAACATATATAGATTTACAGAAAATTGAAAATAAATATCATCTCAAACTAAATAACTTTGTAAAAGATATATAACAATAAATTTCATTATTATATTATAATATTTTTTTAATGTTGATCCATGCTTTAAACACGGAATATCTGCTAGTATTTTAAGTTATACGATGTGTACCAATCAAAATGTTTTTATTAGATGTCAAGTTTGAGGAGGTGTGGCATTTGGAAGTTCTGAATAAAACTGATGTACGTGTCACGTGAAGCGAAAACATATTTTATTTTGATTGTACTGATGATAAATTTATTTCTGTCATTTTATTGCTACTTTTTTCAATAATTCAATCCACGTAAGTGTATTACAGCTCCAAATTTATCAAATTAATTATAAGATAGTTATTTCAATAGAAGTAAAATTAGGATAGGGGTTACGAAACCTAAGCCCCAATTTTGACTTTCGATAACACTATATAATTTCAGTAATATCTATAACAAACTCAGAAACCAATCCCTATTCCCTAGTAATCAGCTTGAACATAGTTACATACACACTGTGTGATAACTGACTTTTTCCTTTTACTTCTTCTCTCTCCAACAAATCTATAAACACCATCAAATGTATTTTTCATTTCTTCTCAAAACCTAAGAACAAAAAAATGGACATTGAATCTTCTTCATCTCCATCATCACGTGCTCTTCTTAAGAAGGAGAAAGGAGGATGGAGAGCTATCAAGTACATTATTGGTTCGTTTTTTACGTTCTTCATTATTTGACATTGTTTTTCTTTAGGTTTTATAAAAAAGTAAAATATTTTTTATTTCGGGTTTATGAAGCAAATGAGTCGTTTGAGAAGCTGGCGTCAATGAGCTTAATAGGGAATCTATCAGTGTATCTCACAACAAAATACAATCTCGGTGGTATCTTCTTGGTGAATGTCATCAACATTTGGTTTGGTTCTTGCAACGTTCTTAGTCTCGCGGGTGCTTTTGTCTCTGATGCTTACCTCGGAAGATTTTGGACTCTTCTCCTTGGTTCCATAGCCTCCTTCATCGTAATTTTCCCTTCCTCTCTCTTCATTTTCAACACCGTAAAAAGCAGGAACCTAAAGTGTATGGTTAAGTGTTTGCTCTAGTGCGTAGACTTGTTCTATGGGTTAAGACTAAGGAACTTTTACGATAATCGTTGTGGTTTTGAACGTTGTTTCTATGATAGGGAATGGGAATAATTGCTCTAACTGCGGCTCTCCCACGGTTAAGACCCGAGGCTTGCAACGATCCATCGAATTGTTCAAACCAGCCCACGAAATGGCAGCTTGGGGTTCTTTTCTCCGGTCTAGGTTTACTAGCCATTGGAGCAGGAGGAATCAGACCGTGCAACATCGCATTTGGAGCAGATCAATTCGATACAAGCACTAAAAAAGGCAAAGCTCAGCTTGAAACGTTCTTTAACTGGTGGTACTTCTCCTTCACTGTGGCTCTAGTCATTGCACTGACAGGTGTCGTTTATATACAGACTAATATCAGTTGGGTCATTGGTTTTGTGATCCCCACGGCTTGTTTTGCACTCTCCATCACCACCTTCCTCATCGGTCAACACTCTTACATTTGTGCAAAACCTGAGGGCAGTGTGTTCGCAGACATTGTTAAGGTTGTTGTTGCGGCCTGTAAGAAACGTAAGGTGAAACCTGGAGCAGATCTAACGTTCTACATAGGCCCTTCTGATGATGGATCATCCACCACTTTGGTCCGAGACAAACATAGGTTAGTTCGTTACATTAATTAGATTATTTATTTGCTTCTAAAATGAATTATAATTATACTTTTAATATTTAAAAATTTATAAGTAAGTAATTTGCATCTTCTAAAATAATTTTCTTTTTTTCTAAATCAGTTTACAACTTTTGGTATTTTAGACCAAAAACCAAATTATTAATGTAAATTTGCATAATTATGGGTATTTCCAAACGAAGAAAGTTTCTTCAAGAAACACTTTGCGGTATTATATCGCTAAGACGCAAACATAATTAGGGACTTTGGTTATCTTTGATGTTTGCGGTTACAGTTTAACAATACTCTCTCCGTTTCAAAATATAGGATGTTTTAGAGAAATTTTTTGTTTCATAATATATGATGTTTTCAAGTTTCTATGCAACTTTTAGATTAATTTAGTATTTTATATTATGCAGTATTGTTTCTGATTGGTTGAACTTGTTAAAAGTAAAGACTTCTTACTCTGCACGCTTTAGTTAAAACATCCTATATTTTGAAACGGAGGGAGTATTTTTTATACCAAACCTTTTTGTTGTCAAAAAGAGAAACTTGTTTATCCTCGATATTTTGCCATTACAATTCTAAATTTTACTTTTTTTTTTGTCAATAAAATATTCCCTCCTTTTCATAATTATATAGAATGTTTTGAGAATTATTTTTGTTTCATAATATAGGATGTTTACAACTTTCTATGCAACTTTTAGATTAATTTTATATTTTATATTATACAGTATTGATTATTATTGGTTACACTTTTTAAAAGTAACTTTTTCTTAATATGTGTGTTTTTACTAAAACATCTTATATTTTGAAATGGAGAAAGTATTATATAAGAAGTGAAATTATTATATTCGAAAAATAAGAATTTTTTTTTGGTGTAAATTCGAAAAATAAGAATTTTGTCTCACTTTATAGTGCTTGAAATTGGCGGTTTAAACAATGACATTAATATATAAGTGTAATATGTAAAGTCTCTAATCTTTGTTAGATGTTTCGGTGTGACAGGTTAAGGTTTGTTGACAAAGCATCGGTGGTAACTAATCCGAACGAGTTAAATGAAGATGGTAAGGCGAAGTATAAATGGAGATTATGTACTATGCAGCAAGTGAAAAACATCAAAAGTGTGACAGCAATTTTACCTGTTTGGGTCACGGGGATCGCGTGTTTCATGCTGACTGACCAACAAAACATTTACGGGATCCTTCAAGCTATGCAAATGGATAAAACATTCGGACCACATAATTTCCAAGTCCCGGCAGGATGGATGAACCTCGTCTCCATGATCACTCTTGCCATTTGGATTTCACTTTACGAGTGTGTTATCATACCAATAGTGAAACGTATCACGGGGCGGAAAAAGCGGTTAACAATGAAACAAAGAATCGAGATAGGTATTAATTTGCCTTTTCTTTTTTTGTTAAAATATTTACAAAATTATAGGTTTAGATATTGTCGATATGAATGATAGAATGTCTTTCTTTTCCTTTCTATTTAGTTTTCTCACATTCGTTGCTTGTATTAGGTATCATAATGGGAATCACTTGTATGATTGTCGCGGCATTCCAAGAAAAGAAGCGAAGAGCTTCCGCTCTAAAGAATGGCTCATTCGTGTCGCCGGTTTCTATTTTAATGCTCCTTCCTCAGTTTGCTCTGGCGGGTTTAACGGAAGCGTTTTCAGCAGTGGCTCTGATGGAGTTTCTAACTGTTAGGATGCCTGAGCATATGAGAGCAGTTGCGGGAGCGATCTTCTTCTTGAGTTCATCGATTGCAAGTTACATATGCACGCTTCTTATAAATGTGATTGATGCCGTGACACGCAAGGAAGGGAAATCGTGGTTAGGAGACAAAGACTTGAACAAGAACAGGCTTGAGAACTATTTTTTCATAATAGCCGGCATTCAATTCGCGAATCTGCTCTATTTTAGATTTTTTGCTTCAAGGTTTGCTACTGAGGATAAAAAAGGACACTAAAGATTTTTAGATAAGGCTTCAGAGGTTAGGTTCAATTTCCTTTTTTTTCTTTAAACTTTCTTGCGTATTTGGACTTATTTTTCTTTTTAAAAAAAAATTATTCAAAAGGGTTATTGGTATCTCTAAAATGTTTTTCATAATAGCCAGCTTTCAATTCGCGAATCTGCTCTATTTTAGGTTTTTTGCTTCAAGGTTTGCTACTGAGAATAAAAAAGGACACTAAAGATTTTTAGATAGTGGAAGCCCCCTTGGCCCAGTGGTTGGCCTAGGGTTCATTAATGCTTCTACACCATTAGGTCTGGGGTTCGAGCCCCAGATAATACGATTTATTAATTGTGCAGATTAATGGAGGCAATTTTACAGACAATCTCCAGTGATGCGCGGTGAGCATAGAGAAGGAGAGTTCCATCAAGAGTATGGAACAGGAAAGGATTGGAGCAAGAGTGTATGTAGTACATGGTAGAATCATTTGTAATAGTTCTCAATAATCTGCAGTCAATAATAAATCTAAACGATAAAAAAAAAAAAAAAAAAAAAGATTTTTAGATAAGGCTTAGAGGTTAGGTTCAATTTCCTTTTTTTTTCTTTAAACTTTCTTGCGTATTTGGACTTATTTTTCTTTTTTTAAAAAAATTATTCAAAAGGGTTATTGGTATCTCTAAAATGTTACTATATTATTTTGAGATGCTATGTTACTTTTTTGTTTTATGTATAATTTTTTGTGTTACTGGTGTGATGATTTTATAATTTTAAGATCTGGTGTTAGTCAAAATGTTTTGTAATCCTGTTAAATTCTAGTATATATTACTGAATACTGAATATAATGTTTGACATGTTGATTCATAAAAACATAAAAACTTTGGAATGTTTGATGAATATCATAATAAACAAAATTTTTGGAATGTTTCAAATAAACAAAAATAAATTTAATATTCAACATATATTTGAATATAAAAAAGTTTTCTATACATTTTTTGACTTTTTAAATCAGATAGCTCCCTAAAATAACAGCACCAATAAATCCATACTTTCACTTCAAATTTTCACAAATTTATTCTCACTGGATCTGTAATGGACCTGCTAATATCTCAAGAGATCTCTCTTTTTAAATTAAATGAACTAGATAACAAAAAACAGGCATGTCTATCAAAAGACTGATGGGCCTTATCACAATAGTTCTTTTTAAGGAATCTTCAGAAGAAGAAAGCAGTAATTAGCGAAAAAATTAATGAATTTAAACAATCGTCATTCTCTACTCAACTCTTTAATGTCCACTACGGTGGGCTGCCAGTAAAACTGACTTCGAATGTGATAAGGCTTAGAGGTTAGGTTCAATTTCCTTTTTTTTCAGCTATGATAAGGCTTAGAGGTTAGGTGATAAGGCTATGATAAGGCTTAGAGGTTAGGTTCCTTCAATTTCCTTCGAATGTGATAAGGAAAAGTTTGTGTCTTAAAAAAGCTATATTTATCTACAAAAGAAACACAGTACACTAAACATTAAAGAGTTGAGTAGAGAATGACGATTGTGTTGTCACAATTCCTATAACTAGTGTAAACTAATTATATATGAATCAGATATATAAGGTATAAATGAAATATATATATCAATAAATCTATGTAATTAGTCGAAGTACCATAAAGTGCAATCCACGTTAAACCAACCATTCACTTAATCGTAAGATTTTCATTATTAATCATTGAAATGGAGGGATGACATATTGAGCGTTTAGATGAATTTGAATTTGGAAATGTCTCCATTTAGATATATGGTTTAGTCTTTTAGATAAAATTATTGTATTGCGAAATTAGTCCTCTTTATATTTTAAATCGATGAGGAAATATGCGTTGGTTTATATGGGTTTTGAACCAAGAGAATAGGTATGGGTGTACATGAGATTAGAGAAGTTCCTAAACCAAAAGAGTTCAAAGCTTGCATGTAGAGGAGGCGAACGATTTAACGTGCCAGAGAATATTAATACTAATGACTGGAATTTCCAGGTCGGTCTAACATCTCACATAGCTTTAGTGTTACTGATTTATTTCTGTATGATGCATATGATTCAGAGGACATCGAACCAATCGACAAACCGAATATACTCAAAATTAGAGACGCACCAATGATACATTCAAAGAAAAGAAGGCTAAAGGAAGGGTTCAACAAAGCTGTGGAGACTCTTCTAAACACTTTAAAGCTGGGAGACATGTCAAGAATCACACAAGAATCCGCAACCTTTCAAAGAGCTCAAATTCACCTGACTTAACGGAAAACTTTGCAAGTCTCATCATCAATGGTAAGTATGATTCCAACAACTAGAGCCTAAAGGTTTCCAACGAAGTCAGTGATATAATTTCGAAGTGCTTCTGTTAATTATGTCAATGCTTTCAAAACATTTTTAGTTCAATTGAATCAATATAAAAAAATTTAATATGTTTTTATTTATGGAGTAGCATAATACGTGCATCTACTCTTTACTAAAATGGAAGTACACAACATTGTTTTGGTAGACTTTATAATTTTAATAAATAGTTATAAATGATTACAAATATGTTATACATAAGTTATAGATTAATTCATATATTAATTGGTTACAAGTTGATAGTTCATATATTAATGGTAACAAATAAAACCTTAACTGTAACCGAAAATCTTAAACGGGATATTCCAAATTAATAGTTCATGGATATTCCAAACTTTATTTTTGGAAGATCACGTTGTTTCCAATCTTGGCAATTAATCACACTTAACTGTGATTTCCAAAATTTTATTGATTTCAAAATAAAATCTGATCTAACACCCTTTCAAGCTTTTAATATAAGTCAGTGTCTTTAAAATCGGACGAGAAAGTGAACCGAAAGTCTTTCGGGTTACTAGGTCAACAAGTCGGACCGACTGAATGACGGGTCAATTAGTTTATTAGTTTGATTACATTTTATGAATATAACATCTACTTTTCTATAAATATATAAACAAAACATACATAGTTAAGTACTAAACAACTAAAATTAAACTTTTAAATGATTAGATAAAATAACTAACTAATTCTTTTATAAATAACAACACTTATTTTTAATTTGGTAAAATAAAATATTTTAATTTGAGACCGACAACCCAGTCCGACCTGCTGGTTCAACCACCGGTTCACGGGTTTTTAGCGGATTTTATTTGTTAGGTTTTTAGAGGTTATCCGGATCGGAATACTGATATGTCTATATTTTGTCTCTGCTAAGCATGTTTTTGTCACGCATCTAGTTAGGATAACTAATTGTTTTGCATGAATTTCTACTCTCTTTTGTACACTTTTCATATTTAGGTAGTTCTTGCATTATCTTCGCATACATCGTGCATTTTGGAGTATTTCAGGTATTTTGGAGACTTTGGAGTCAGGCTGTCTCGAGTCGCGCCATCATTCCATCATCACACATCCACTTGGGTCACGCCATCATTCCATCGTCACACATCCGATCGAGTCGCGCTGTCATGCCGATCGAGTCGCGCTGTCGTGCCGATCGAGTCGCCGTTCGAGTCGTCCTTCGAGCCACCGGTCGGGGGATTCGGCTTTCGACGTCTTAATCAAAGTTGTAGAGAATTGAGTCATCTTTCCAATGCCGTTTATTTCAAGCCAATCGGAGGTGTGGTTCAAAAGTTATAATCGTTTTAGTGGAAGCGTATACATCCAGCTCGAGTCGCCACCCGTCGACTCGACCCTCCCGTTCGAGTCGTCCTTCGAGCCACCGGTCGGGGATTCAGCTTTCGACGTCTTCATCAAAGTTGTAGAGAATTGAGTCATCTTTCCACTGCCGTTTATTTCAAGCCAATCGGAGGTGTGGTTCAAAGGTTATCATCGTTTTAGTGGAAGCGTATACATCCAGCTCGAGTCGCCACCCGTCGACTCGACCCTCCAGCTCGAGTCGCCACCCGTCGACTCGACCCTCCAGCTCGAGTCGCCAACCATCGACTCGATCCTCCTCCACTCGAGCCAACACCATCACCCACTCGAGTCACTACTCGTTCGCACATGTCAGGAAGACGTTCCGTCTTACACGCTTCAGGAGATTCCCAAACCGACACTTCATCTTGTCGTTTTAAGTTTTAGGAATTTACATGTTTTTACGATAAATACATTTTGTTAAGTCTTGTTTTGATATATCTTAGTTTTTATCTCGTTTTATTTTGTAAGGTTTCCCTAGCCACCAAGAACCGTTCTCAGACTTTGTATCCAGATATCTTTTGATACATTGAGTATTTGCATTTGATTTCTTCTACAAACTTGTTTATCTTATTTTTACCTATCTTAGAATGCTTGTTTCAATGTTTTCTGAGTTTGTATTGTTGATGATGATTTCTGGATCTGAGTAGTGCGTTAGTTCTTGAGGATGGGATAGATTAGGTGGAGGATCTTAGGATGTAGGGTGTTTAAGCTTGATTTGTATGATTCCCTTCTGGACTAGAGTTAGAATTACTAGTTTCTCTCTGATCAATTGGAACTAGGTTCGAGACATTTCCACACCCAAAAGGTGTTCGATGAAATGTCTGACCAACTAGTGCCAGAGACTTACGTTCCTAGCCTAAGAGATTAGTTGTCTAGGATGTTTGTTGACGTGAATGAACTTGTTTGTCATGCCTGCTCGACCACGTTTCTCTAGCGAGAGCTAGGTATGGAAGTGGTTGAGTCTGAGTAGCTTTTACCAAGAGATTGGATTAGCTAAGTTGTGATGTTCATTGTTTAGGGATAGATTGCTTGTGGCATGTTAAACACTCTGTAGACTAGGATACTCCACCGACATCAATTACTCCCATCCTTAGGACTTTTATCCTTTTGATTGATATTACATTCCTGAGATTGTTTCGCTTCTTGCTTTTTAGTTCATGCTTAGACTCGTTTCCGTTTTTATTAATTTTCATTTCCTGTCTTGCATTCTCGTTTCTAGTTCCAGAACACATTTCCGTTTGCATTTTTTGTCATTCTAGGATTGTTAGAAAAAAAACACTCTTTTTGAATTGGCTTGACTTGTGATTGCTTGATCGCATCTTGATTGTTAGCAACATCCCATTTGGATTGACACCTTAAGTACTACAACACATAAGGTTAATTGAACCTACTAGGAGACACACAAAAATCTTAGTATCAATTTGGCGCCGTTGCCATTTGGGATTCGTTTTGTTACATTTGAGATTTCAAGTTCTGCAAGATTAAGTTCTGTTACACTTATCATTCTGAGTACTGACTTGTTTTGGTTGTTTGCTTGTTTGTTTTGCATCTCAGGAACCTGTTGATTGCAACCTTGCATGCACACCAGATCAAGAGGGCATCAGAATCTCCTTCCTGTGATCGACGAAATCAACCGGTTGCAACGCCCACGACAAGCTCGTCAACCCGTTGAACATCTCGCACACGTCACTATGGAACAACAGCATGAACCACATCAGGTACCGCGAAACATTGGTGCTGGGGATGCACCGAACACTCACACGCAGCGTGCTGGAATCGTCCCTCCCGCCGTGCAGAACAACAACTTCGAAATCAAAGGCAGTCTGATCTCCATGATCCAGGGGAACAAGTTTCATGGGTTACCTATGGAGGATCCACTAGACCATTTGGACGAGTTCGACCGTCTGTGCAGTCTTACCAAGATCAACGGCGTCAGTGAGGATGGTTTCAAGCTGCGCCTCTTCCCATTCTCCCTGGGAGACAAGGCTCATCAATGGGAGAAAAACCTTCCCAAGGGTTCAATCACCACCTGGGATGGTTGCAAGAAAGCGTTCTTGGCGAAGTTCTTCTCCAACTCCAGAACAGCACGTCTCAGGAATGAGATTTCTAGCTTTACTCAAAAGAGCTCAGAATCATTCTGTGAAGCCTGGGAGCGTTTCAAGGGTTACCACAGCCAGTGTCCACACCATGGTTTCAACAACGAGTCACTGCTGAGCACTCTCTACCGTGGTGTACTACCAAAGATACGTATGCTGCTTGACACCGCTTCTAACGGTAACTTCCTGAACAAGGACGTCGAGGAAGGTTGGCAACTGGTGGAGAATCTCGCTCAGTCCGACGGCAACTACAACGAGGATTATGACCGCACATTTCGCGGCGACGCTGGGTCTGACGAGAAGTACAAGAAGGACCTCAAGAATGTCAATGAGAAGCTCGACCGTATCTTGCTGAGCCAGCAGAGGAGCGTCCACTTCGTCTCGAGGACGACTCTTTCCAAGTTCCAGATGGGGAGGGTGAGCAGAGTGAGGAGATCAGCTATGTTCAGAATCAGGGTGGATACAACAAAAGTTACAACCCCTATAAGACGAACCCCAATTTGTCTTACCGAAGTACCAATGTTGCTAATCCACAAGATCAGGTGTACCCGCCGCAACAACAACAACAAGGGCAACAAAACCTTTTGTGCCTTATAATCCGGGATTCGCTCCAAAACAACAGTTCCAGCAGGGTTACCAAGCTACCTCAGGACCACCGCCAGGATTCCGACCTCAACCAGTTCAGGCTACACCAACCCTAGATCAAGAAATGAAGCAGATGATGCAACAAATTCT
The DNA here is from genome assembly GCA_023657505.1 of Camelina hispida. Lineage (NCBI taxonomy): Eukaryota > Viridiplantae > Streptophyta > Magnoliopsida > Brassicales > Brassicaceae > Camelina > Camelina hispida. The sequence goes on from CP094637.1 coordinate 25,236,982, forward strand.
TCAGGGCCAAGCTAGCGGTTCCATGGATACTGCAAAGAAGTTCGCTGACCTTAGTCAAAGGATGGAATGTTCCTACAATGATCTGAATGTTAAATTCGAATCTCTGAATTCGAAGATAAGGTACATGGAAGGCCAATCTGCTTCTACTTCTACACCAAAGCCTGGCCAATTTCCAGGAAGGCTGTTCAGAATCCCAAGGACTATGCTACTATCCAGGCTATCACCACCCAAGCTATAGATGTACAGCTCACTGAGGACAATGAGAGTTCAGATGGGGAGGATTTTCTTCAAGATGAAGTTCAGATAAAGGATCCCGTCAAGGTGCTTAAGGATCCAGTTGAGTCAGCCAAGCAATCTGATCCTCGAGCTACTGAAGAACCCGCTGCTCCCAAGGACAAACCTGTGAGATTCATCCCTCCACCGTACAAGCCTCCTCTACCTTTTCCAGTGAGGTTCAAGAAGCAGCTTACTGAGAAGTACAAAGCCTTGTTCGAAAAGCAAGTCAAGGAGATTGAGTTGAGAATGCCATTGCTGGATGCATTCGCACTTGTTCCTCACTACCAGAAATTCCTCAACGACTTAGTGATGGAGAGATCAAAAGAAGTTCAAGGCATGTCGGTACTAAGTCTTGAGTGCAGTGCAATCATTCAGAAAAGATTGTACCCAAGAAGCTCAAAGATCCTGGATCATTCACTTTACCTTGCTCTCTTGGACCTATGTCTTTTGATAGGTGTCTGTGTGATCTTGGCGCTTCAGTTAATCTTATGCCACTCTCTGTGGCTAAGAGGTTGGGTTTTACAAGGTTTAAAGGTTGCGACATCTCCCTCATCCTTGCAGATAGAACAATGAGACTTCCACATGGTATTTTAGAAGATTTACCTGTCAGGATCAGAGACGTGGAAGTGCCAACCGACTTTGTGGTTCTGGAGATGGATGAAGAACCAAAAGATCCGCTGATCTTAGGAAGACCATTCCTGGCGACTGCTGGAGCCATCATTGATGTCAGAAATAGCAAGATTGATCTTAATCTGGGCGACGACTTCATTATGAAATTTGACATCAAGGATACTTTGAAGAAGCCAACAATAGGAGGACAAGTTTTCTACATTGAAGAGATGGATAAGTTGGCTGATGAGTTGTTGGAGGAATTAGCTGAGGAAGATCATCTCAAGACTGCTTTGACCAAGGATGGGGAAGAAGGGTTCCTGCATGAGGAAACCACTTGTTACAAGAATCTGCTAGACTCCCATAGAGAAATGGATGGACCAGAGGAGTTTGAGCAGCTATCAGACGCAGATGAAGTATGTGCAGTTGAGGCAGAAACTTCAGAACGTGAGGTCTCCCACTCGAACAACGTCAAGACCCGACTCGAGACACCGACGTTTCACTGGATCGAGCCACCGCTCGAGCCGCATCTATTCCACTGTCCACCGCCATTGTCGAAACTACTCCGATCTCGTCACCTCACCAACCTCCGTCCACTCGACCAACACCATGAGGATCACCTCGAGTCGACCTGTCCATCTCAACGTTCACGCTCCATGACTCGACTGAAACTATCCGAACATGTGCGACTCGACCAACGCGGAGTTACACATCCCCGACCGAAGCTTCAATGGTCTTTCTCTGCACCACCTCCTCTCTGCGACTCGAGCAGCGACTCACATCCACTCAATCCATCGAGTTGTCTCACTTTTTCAGTCCGACGTCACGACCAACGGAGTCTCTACCCCCCTCGAGCCAACACACTACGACTCAATCCTTGCTGCTTCAATACTCGAGCCGACCTACCCCCACTCGAACCAGCGTGCCAAAACAGCTCCTGTAACCACCATTCTTCCCCGTCGAACCCACACCTGATCCGGAGAGTTCACTCACCACCATCCCATTCCACTCGATCGGTTTATCCTCTCTTCGCACTTTCGAGTTCAAAATTTTGTAATTGCTCTTGTTACTTGTTTACTAACATATTAACGTTTAGCTTTGAGTTCATCATGTCTCAGCGGAACAGAAAGAGTACTGAGCTCATACATGGAATGAGAGAGGCGTATGGGAGTGTAGGTGGAGAACGCTCATCATCTGAGTCCATGACAAAGCGTTTCCTGAAAATGAAGAACATGGTTAACGAAGTTGTTGGAGGTTCAGAACAGGCAGTGGGGTCAAGCAGACCTGTCAAACCGATCACCAAGAGCAAGAGTCGCGGGAAGAGGCTGGTACCAGCTTCTAACTCAAGAGAGGAGGACATTGATTACGAACAGGAGGGACCTGAGTTGCGTTCAGGACAAGCGCCCAGAAAATCTGTACGAAGGAAGGCAAGAGATAGGGCGTTGAGCAGTTTCACAAAGATGTTCACGAACTTCATGTGTAAGGTCAGCTGTTCTACATCCACTACCATCGTCCCAATGTTTATCCCTGACAACACCAGACCAATGTCGGGACGCGCCTCCGCGACTCTCGAGCCAACTCGTCAAAGAACACTCTCTCTGGTTCCCTCCCTAGCACATCAATCTTCATATGTGTCACGGGAGCATCAGCCTTCATCCGCTCCTTCCCAACACTCGTCTCATGAGTCCAGGAGAGAAGGGGACAAGGTTCGCGTGGTTCAGGAGCCTCCTCAAGTCGTCGATCAGCGCGTCGTTCTGCAGCTCATGCTGAGCAAGAGGTTGAGCAACAAGTTGGGCAGCAAGGTGATTATCAGCCTACGGATGTGGTAGTATTAGTCTCGGACCATGGCGAATCCAGAGTCGACGACATGCAGTGCGACGAGCAGCCGAGCACTTATCAGAACACGCAAGCGGTTGAGCAACAAGTCGACCAACCCGGTGAGACCACTCCTGCGGATCCCGAACATGGTGAAGGACAGAGCCAGTATCACACGCCAACTCCTTGGGCGAGCTCAGACTCCTTCTTCTACTACTGAGGTACTCCTACCTTCCTTGTATATACCATTTCATTTATGCATTGTTTCTGTTGTGATTCTTAAATCCTCCTGCAAATTTTTCTTACACAGGAGACTGTGTAATTTAAGTTTGGGGGAGGGTTTGGGATGATGTATCTGACGTTGTGTTCTGTGATTCTTATTTCAATTTTTTTGCATCATATCATGTTTGAGATAGCATCCATTTATTTGCATAGAAAAACCAAAAAAATTGAAAAAATTCGAAAATCTCCACAAAAACAGAGTGTTCATGTAGTTTGCATTTGCATTTTAGGATTGAGTCTAGTGTTGTGCATGTAGGGTTGTTGCATTTAGCATAGGGGTTGATGATGATTGTAACCTTGGTAGCATGCTGAATTCAATAGGATAGGATCAAGGCCCTTGTTATTAGTTCTTTGATGCATGTTGATTGAATTTGAAAATGTAAGATTGAAGCATGTTCTGAATTGACGTCATTCCCTATCTACTTGAACCTAATCCTGACTTGCAATTATCCTGTTATGCATTGAATTTGAACTCATGGATACCATATACATACTTGGATTGTCTTTCACATTTTTACCACCCTTGTCAATCCAAGTAGCTGATTCCCATCTTTGGAACAGTTCCCCGCACCCTTAACCAACCGTTCTTTCAAGCCAATTGTATTCTTGAGTGTCAGGCCTTTTTCCGAGTTGAGCTTGTTAGAAAGCGTTAGGTTCTAACCGACAAGAGTAGGATCCTGTGTAGTTCTAGTTCGCGTTATCCGGACTAGTAGGACTAGGTGAGAACTTGACATTGGGTGTTGGGTTTGGATTTGTGCAGAAAAGTAAAGGGTAGAAAGTCTTAAGGAAGGGGATGTGTTTTCAAAGTTTACACGTCTAGTAAAGGATTTGGGGTGAGCAAAGTAAAAAGAATAATTGGTTCTGGGCATGAAATAAAAAAACTAGACAAAGAAAAGAAAGTAAAAATGCTTAAGATGTCTAGAGTCTTCAGAAGAAAAGAGAATGAACCACAGTGATATTAGAGTTTTCCCAATCCGCTAGAGTGATAAGAAGTGAACTCTTCCTAAGACCAAATCTAAAGAATGAAAGAATGGGTTTGAGATGAAGTTTCTGATGAAGGGTAGAGATAGGTCCAACTTCGGTTTGGAATGTTCTTTGGGTAGACAGGGCGCTGCTCTTGTATGCATCAGTTGGTTTCAACCTTTAGCCTTCTCTTAAGCTCAACTCTTTTCATGAGAGAACCTTGTTATGTATCGATGGAACCACTTGAGAAAGAGACCACATTTGTCTCTAACCTTTCACCCTAGCCAAATGAGTTCAATGACACTGCATAGCTTGATTCATGGTTCTTTGTTAATAAATGTTAAAGGGGGTGATTGATAGGATTGCATGTATAGATCAAGCGAATGAAATTCCTTCACCATGCATCATAGAACTAAAAACAAGGACCTTGATTCTAACTACTCTATTCAGTATGTTTTAGGTTCTGAGACCCCATCTTCACACCTCTTCTCCATACCTTGATCTTGATCGTTTGCTTGAGGGCAAGCAAAGAATAAGTTTGGGGAGTTGATATGTCTATATTTTGTCTCTGCTAAGCATGTTTTTGTCACGCATCTAGTTAGGATAACTAATTGTTTTGCATGAATTTCTACTCTCTTTTGTACACTTTTCATATTTAGGTAGTTCTTGCATTATCTTCGCATACATCGTGCATTTTGGAGTATTTCAGGTATTTTGGAGACTTTGGAGTCAGGCTGTCTCGAGTCGCGCCATCATTCCATCATCACACATCCACTTGGGTCACGCCATCATTCCATCGTCACACATCCGATCGAGTCGCGCTGTCATGCCGATCGAGTCGCGCTGTCGTGCCGATCGAGTCGCCGTTCGAGTCGTCCTTCGAGCCACCGGTCGGGGGATTCGGCTTTCGACGTCTTAATCAAAGTTGTAGAGAATTGAGTCATCTTTCCAATGCCGTTTATTTCAAGCCAATCGGAGGTGTGGTTCAAAAGTTATAATCGTTTTAGTGGAAGCGTATACATCCAGCTCGAGTCGCCACCCGTCGACTCGACCCTCCCGTTCGAGTCGTCCTTCGAGCCACCGGTCGGGGGATTCAGCTTTCGACGTCTTCATCAAAGTTGTAGAGAATTGAGTCATCTTTCCACTGCCGTTTATTTCAAGCCAATCGGAGGTGTGGTTCAAAGGTTATCATCGTTTTAGTGGAAGCGTATACATCCAGCTCGAGTCGCCACCCGTCGACTCGACCCTCCAGCTCGAGTCGCCACCCGTCGACTCGACCCTCCAGCTCGAGTCGCCAACCATCGACTCGATCCTCCTCCACTCGAGCCAACACCATCACCCACTCGAGTCACTACTCGTTCGCACATGTCGGAAGACGTTCCGTCTTACACGCTTCAGAGATTCCCAAACCGACACTTCATCTTGTCGTTTTAAGTTTTAGGAATTTACATGTTTTTACGATAAATACATTTTGTTAAGTCTTGTTTTGATATATCTTAGTTTTTATCTCGTTTTATTTTGTAAGGTTTCCCTAGCCACCAAGAACCGTTCTCAGACTTTGTATCCAGATATCTTTTGATACATTGAGTATTTGCATTTGATTTCTTCTACAAACTTGTTTATCTTATTTTTACCTATCTTAGAATGCTTGTTTCAATGTTTTCTGAGTTTGTATTGTTGATGATGATTTCTGGATCTGAGTAGTGCGTTAGTTCTTGAGGATGGGATAGATTAGGTGGAGGATCTTAGGATGTAGGGTGTTTAAGCTTGATTTGTATGATTCCCTTCTGGACTAGAGTTAGAATTACTAGTTTCTCTCTGATCAATTGGAACTAGGTTCGAGACATTTCCACACCCAAAAGGTGTTCGATGAAATGTCTGACCAACTAGTGCCAGAGACTTACGTTCCTAGCCTAAGAGATTAGTTGTCTAGGATGTTTGTTGACGTGAATGAACTTGTTTGTCATGCCTGCTCGACCACGTTTCTCTAGCGAGAGCTAGGTATGGAAGTGGTTGAGTCTGAGTAGCTTTTACCAAGAGATTGGATTAGCTAAGTTGTGATGTTCATTGTTTAGGGATAGATTGCTTGTGGCATGTTAAACACTCTGTAGACTAGGATACTCCACCGACATCAATTACTCCCATCCTTAGGACTTTTATCCTTTTGATTGATATTACATTCCTGAGATTGTTTCGCTTCTTGCTTTTTAGTTCATGCTTAGACTCGTTTCCGTTTTTATTAATTTTCATTTCCTGTCTTGCATTCTCGTTTCTAGTTCCAGAACACATTTCCGTTTGCATTTTTGTCATTCTAGGATTGTTAGAAAAAAACACTCTTTTTGAATTGGCTTGACTTGTGATTGCTTGATCGCATCTTGATTGTTAGCAACATCCCATTTGGATTGACACCTTAAGTACTACAACACATAAGGTTAATTGAACCTACTAGGAGACACACAAAAATCCTAGTATCAAATACCTATCGGATTATGGTTGGATCGAACCGACCTGCCAGTCTGGTACTGATTAAAAAACATTGATATAAATCATTCAGATCTTCATTCACCAAAATACATCTCTCATATTCGTACAAAAATAATAATAATTATAATAATTATAACAATCGTTTCTCAGTTTACAATGCTAAACGTCTTATAAGTTATATTTTATTTTGAAATTGTAATACAAATAAAAAGAATTTCAACTCGTGCTCTAGTACAGATCTAAATCTAATATCTATATATATAAAGTTAACTTTGCTCATTCCTCCTTCCTCCACATCAGCATTCACCTAATCAATTTTTTTGTATAAAAATACTATTTTTAATATTCATTCATTGCATATTTAACTTATAAGTAATAATAGTAAAAAATAAATTAAAAACGAATTATTTTAAAATTATTCAATTTTAAAATAGTTAAACAATAATTTAAGTTATTTTGTAAATAAATAATAACTATCTAATAATGAATAAAGTAAAATTTTAAAATAGTAAAGAATAATACAATACATTTGTTTTAGTAATAATGTTATTGTTAGAATTATAACCAAAAAATGATTATATTCCAAAATTTAAAATGGGTTAATGAGTTTTAGAATGTAAAGTTATGTCATTGTATTTATAAAATTCTAAACATGAAAATAAAATTGAAGTGAAACATTAGTTTCTAAGAAACATATACCACAAAGATTTATTATGGTATATCTCATAAGGTATATTATCAATTGATGCTATAATTTTATAACATGATATAAAACATATATAACAAATATAACATATATACTAGATTTGACCCGTGCTAGAGCACGGGTTAAAATTTCTCTATTTGTATTATAATTTCAAAAGAAAATATAATTTATAAGACGGTTTAGCATTGTAAACTGAGAAATGATTATGATTATTATTATTTTTTTTTTTTTTTATGAATATGAGAAATATATTTTGGTGAATGGAGATCTGAATGATTTATATCAATGTTTTTAAACTAGGACTGGACTGGCCGGTCGGTTCGAACCAACCACAACCCGATAGGTATTCCGGTCCGGATAACCTCTAAAAACCTAACAAATAAAACCTGCAAAAAACCAGAAAAACCCGTGAACCGGTAGTTGAACCGACGGGTCGGACCGGGTTATCGGTCTCAAATTAAAATATTTTAATTTGGTCACACTTAAAACTCAAACAAAATTAAAAATAAATGTTATTATTTATAAAAGAATCAGTTAGTTATTTTATCTAATCATTTAAAAGTTTAATTTTAGTTGTTTAGTACTTAACTATGTATGCTTTGTTCATAGATTTATAGAAAAGTAGATGTTATATTCATAAAATGTAATCAAACTAATAAACTCCATAATTCAATCGGTCCGACTTGTTGACCCAGTGACCCGAAAGACTTCCGGTTCACCTTTCGGTCCGGTTTTAAAGATATTAATTTATATTAAAAGTTTGGAAGGGTGTTAGGTTAGATTTTCTTTTAAAATCCACAATAAAATCTCATAAATCACGATTAAGTATGATTAATTGCCAAGATTTTATTTCTTTTTACGCCTAACACTATATTTTTAAGCCTAACACTATATATGGTGTAACAATATATGGAATAATCAAAATTTTATTTGGAAATTGTATAAATCATTGGAATATTATCTTTAAGAGGATTCAATGACCGTGTTTGTTTGGTTGACGAATGCGGCTGCGGCAGCGGCAGCGACTGCGGCAAACGCAACCTTTTTGATCGCCGCAACTAATCGACGTCTAAAATTAGAATCAGCGTTCGCCGCAGCGTCTTGCCGCAAGCACCTGCGGCAACCAAATGAACAACGATACATGCGGTTGCCGCAGCCGCAGGTACTTGCGGCGACCAAACGAACAGGCTCAATAACTTGGTTAACGTTGTGGTGTATCAATAAAATCTCAGGAAAATAAATTGGTAATATTGTGATTGTAGATCTTTGGAAACAACGTGATTTCCGAAAATAAAGTTTGGAATATCCATGAACTATCAATTCAGAATATCACGTTTAAGATTTTTGGTTACAATTAAAGATTTATTTGTTACCATTAATATATGAATTATCAACTTGTAACCAATTAATATATGAATTAATCTATAACCTATGTATAACCTATTTGTAACCATTTATTAAAATTATAAAGTCTACCAAAACAATGTTGTGTACTTCCCTTATATTAAAAAGGGGATATTATCAAATACTTTTAACCTAATATATTGGCAAAAACAACATATTTAAAGTACACTATGTTTTTTTTTGAGAAGACGAAGCTGAGTTTGCATCACAAAATTAACATCTGCAAATAACATATGAGATTTTAGAAAAATATGTAACTTGGATTGGTGAATAGATATTCATTGTGGGATTTAAACATTTCAGCATTATTGACTTAGTCATAAATTCTATTATGGCAGATGATGCATTCTATCTTGCATTTGGACAACCTCATTGTAGCGATATAGCACTAAAACTTTTCATATAACTTCGTATATTCGCATTTAATGTAGGGTATCTATATGTTTAAATGATCTCTATAATTAGGTCAACGATCGATAATGACGTTAGAACTTTTAAAATTATGTTTTCATGGGATATGAATATGGAATGAACTCTTTTAAAGATAAAAGGTCAGAAGATTGTCGACAATATTATTACGACTCTAGACAATATATGTTATATATAGATTAGTAAAATAAATACGGCATTTGTATAGATTTATCATTTAATCTTCAAATTATATTCATATTCAATGATTCTTATTGATAAAAAATTTAACTAAAATCTCACGTAAAATTGCAAATAAATATACAAATAAATATTTAAATATATATGTTGTATATCACTGAGTAAAGTAAGCTTAGTATTTATAAAGATTTATACTCAAAAGTTGGAATGATTATATTTGAGCTCAACAATTTATATTGATAAGAAATATTTTAAATTAAATTCCCGCGCGTGCGCGGGTAAAAATTCTAGTATATATATATATGATACAGATTTTGTTAAACAAAAAAAGGGAAAAAAGCCGAAAAATACCCGATCTATTTTTTATTTGGACGTTTAATACCTTATCTTTTTTGGTTGGAAGAAAAATACTTCATTTAATTATAGTTGGTATAAAAATACATCGTATTTTAATGTCTTGGTGAATTCGAATCCGCAACCCATGGGACGTTAACGAAAGTTACAGAGTCGTTAATGGAGTTAAATTTTAATCTGACTATATATATACATTCAATACGAAGAGAATACTCTGATAATTATCGTGGTCAGGTGGTAAAATCGCCTTATGTCATAACTCATACCACACACATTATGGGTTCGAAGCCAGGGGCTACCGGGTTTGTTTTTTTTCCATTTTGAGATGATTCGGTTTTCTGTCAACCGTATCAAACCGGATTGCAGAAACCAAAACCCTAATTTTCTATTCTTTTCTTTAGGGCTGGGCATTTGGGTAACCCGTTCGGGTTCGGGTAAACGGGTTTAGGAAAATAGAACCCATTGGGTATTTTTAGATATATGGGTTCGGTTCGGTTTGGGTACTATCGGGTTCGGGTCGGTTCGGGTTACAAATTTTAGAACCCGATTAGCACCCAAACTACCGGATACCCAAAAAAAATCTTTAAAATTAATTAAATTTAAATAAATTTAGCTAAATTTTGAATTATGTGACAAATTATTTTAGTATTTTGATTATTTTTGATATTTAGATATAAAACTAAATAAAATATTCAAAATTATAATCATAATTTTGGGTAATTGCATTATACTGATACTAAATATTATAAATATGTTTACATATTCGGGTTTGATGCGTACCCAGACGGGTACCGGGTATTATCCGACCCTAACCCGAACCCACGGGTATTGAAAAATAGAACCCAATAGGGTTTTAAGGCAAACCCGAACCCAATCCGAATCCGGTTTTTCGGGTCGGGTTCCGGGTTGGATATTCGGGTATGGTTTTTATGTCCAGCCCTACATTTTCTTTTTCACCGAGGAGATTTGCTAGTGTTGAATCTAAAGTTTTGGGTATTGAAGAGAGAAAGCCTCACAATGAAATTAGATCTGGGTTGGTTTTGATTTCGTTTAGGGTTTATTCTTCTTCTTCTTCTCCCGGTTTGAATTCCGGTTCGATGCCGTTTTCAGAAAACCGAGAGCCACAAAATCAAAAAAAAAAAAAAAAAAAAAAAAAAAAAAAAACCGGTTATCCTGGGCATCGAACCTGAATTTTTTGGGTTAAGAGATATGGCGTTTAGCCACCAAACCACGAAAACTAAGTCAAAATATTCTTTATAGTGAATGTATATATATAGTAAGATTAAAATTTAATCCATTAACGACCCTGTAACGTCCGTTAACGTCTCATGGATTGCGGATTCGAATTCACCAAGAAATTAAAATATGATGTATTTTTAGACCAACTATAATTAAATGAAGTATTTTTCTTCCAACCAAAAAAGACGAGTAAACGTCCAAATAAAAAATAGATCTAGTATTTTTTGGCTTTTTTCCCAACAAAAAAAGTAACATTCATGGAGTCGTAACTACGTTACACGGAATCGTCCGAGATGCTCCGATTCCCGCTCCGGAATCGGAAACGGAAACGGAAACGTCCGGAAGCGCTTGGAATCGCAAGGGAAGCGCGATTCCTATAAAGTGACGGTCGGAGACGTCGTGGGAGCGCACGATTCTGAGTTGGAATCGTGAGTTGACAATCCGGAATTGTGGTTTTTTTCTGTTTCGAACAGATCTAAACGAAGAAGACGATCTACGTGGTGTTTTTTTGTTGCTTTTAAATTTGAGGCCCAACTTTGTTTAACAACTGAGGCCCAACTAGTTGAATGCTTTTTCATTTATTTTTCACGTTTGGCTTTTTTTCTTAGTTCAATTATGTAACAAAACAATTTTTAAAAGTTCAATTATTTTTCCTACTTCTTGTTCCTCTGCGTGGCCAAAACAAACATCTCTATTATATTATTTAAACAACCCTATAAACAAATAACATACTTTATGTAAGATATTACACGATATTACACAAAATGCCACTGTATTTTTAATACAAAATATATAACATAATTTTAATATTAATTTGTTAAAACAGAAAATGATTACCTAAAAAATAGCAATTATTAATTTATTAGATTACAAGAAATCATTAATAAAATAATTTTGGAATTATTTTATTAAATAATAATAAAATAATTTTGAAATTATGTAATAAAATAATTAAACAGATTCTATTTATTGTTTCAGAAATTTAAGGAAACAATAACAAACTATTTAGAAAACATAGAAAACTTAAATTTATTTATAAAACTAAGATTAAATATTATATATCTAAATCATTTAATAATAACAAATATATATTAAAATTAAGATACAACAATGTTTCTATTTTTAAAATATATCTATATACTTATTTAAGCTATGTTGTTAAAAATTTAACCAGTTCTGATGTGACATATTAGGTGAATGCTATTATATTTTAATTATTCTAATAAACAAAAGAAAAGTTTAGATTTGTTTAAAAAATAATAAAACTCTATTTATTGTTTCATAAATCTTAGGAAATAATAACAAACTATTTAATTGGCTAAAAATTAATTGTTTATACACAATATTCACTATATAAACAATACTAAGTGTATAATGTTGATAATATACATAACCTAATTGTAAGTTTCACCTATAAAATTAAAATAACATGTTATACCAATAACTTCAATTTGTAAATTTGGTATATTAAGATCTCTAAACACGATCACATTAATTTGTAATACTAAATCACGGGTCAATACATGTTTTGTTGGGATTTTTAGCTTTACCAAATGTATAATTAACGAATTTGATATTGCACCAAACCAAAATAGTAGTACCAACTACGGGTCAAAATCAGAGTATGACCTTAATATGATTTTATAAAATAAATAGAATTAACAATTTTTCTACTATTATTTTTGTAACAAACAAATCTAAATTTACATAAATATTTCCTCACGCTGGTAACATTATTCTACAAAATATTAACGTGTATTTATGAATCGGGTAATAAAATGGGTAATGAGACGGGTAACGGGACGCTCAAAAATTAAATTAATATCCGATACTCGATCATTATTCACGGATAATATAATTAATTTATCTTTCACTCGACCCTAAAACTGCGGGTACCTTTTTCGGGGCGGATACAAACCGAAAAGCAGATCGAATACGGGTAGTAGTTTCCAGACCTACCTATTAGTAGTTTAATATGAATCAAAATTCATTATTTAGTACTATATTATATAATATATAAATGAATGATACAACATAAACATATTATTAACAAATAACAAAAAAAAAGAAATTCTCCGCGCTACCAGCGCGGGTCATTATCTAGTTATTATATTATATAGACAGACTATAAACAAACATTAATACAAATGAAAAACTGTTTTTGTGTTTTATGTTCAAATAATGTATTGTATTTTGTTGTTTATTATGTTTAGTATATATATATATATTTTTTTTATCTACGTTTCCAACACGTACCCACTTCCTATTTTTTTAAAAAAATTCGATTCCTCGCTTCCAAACACTTCCGCTTTCGCGTACCCGCTTTCGTTTCCATGCAGCTTAGGTCGTAAGTCGTGACTTGTGATTCCTGATAAGGTCTCTTCCCAAATCTGGGAAAACCGGAAAAAGAGCGGTTGTGGTGGTGACTGGTGAGTGATGACAAAAAAAAGTTAAAAGTAGAGTACAGAGTACATTTATTTTATTTTTAGTATATAAGGTTTTTTTTTTTTTTTGAACGAAAGTATATAGAAATAACTCAAATAAGTAACACCATAAAACTAGATAATAAAAAAATGGGTCCATTCGATCTTATTGTTCGCCGCGCCGGACAGAATTTACTCGATCCCACGTGCGAATACGGGACCACTATTTTTAAGTGAAGCCAATGAACACGTGGCAAACATCGAGTGCTCTCCTCTAATTCTCCGTTCAATCTAAAACCGTTCATTCTGTGTTAGTTTGAGAACATCGTACCAACCTGTCTGCTGTTTGGGAAGTCCTATTTGTGTCCATCGAAGAGGTTTTTTTAAAAATTATCTACTGTGACTCTGTGAGTTATGTGAATTCTAATTTTTGTATAGTTAGATTTAATTTTGCTTGTTTATTGAACATATATATATATATATATATATATATATACATATCTCACGTGAAGAAATCGAATTCCATTTGCTGTCGCATGTTTTCTTGTTTTGGCGTCTAAATATAGATTCATTTTAGGTTGAGATTTTTGACTAATTATACCACATTCTCGCATATTTCTTTAGTATGGATTTGATTATTCATTACATACACTTGTCTAACTTATTATGTTCCGCAACATGTGGTTTGCTGTCATCAATCACTAAAATGTTCCTCAATCACTAAAATGTTCATCTAACCAAATTTTGTGTGTGTTTGCTGTCATCAAAGAAATTTTACAAATGTATCATTTGTTCATCAGGTCACATTTACCAGTTTAATTTTTTTAACAACATGTCAACATTGATTGTCATAAAACAAGAACTTTAACTCTCATATTGAATAGTTAGGTTCAAAGACAAAAGTGATAAATATATGTAAAGAGTTTACTGGATACCATGTTCTGTATAGTGCTATTTTCACCTTTACAGCTCTCTTTTTTTTTACATATAATTTACCACTTTTGAACATATTGGAACGTTGCATATTTAATTTGGAAAAAGAAAAGTCTGATCAATTCAAAAATTATACATGTTTGAGTGATATTTTCTGAGAAAGTTAATTGTGAAAGTTGATTTTATATTGAATGCGTTTCTGTTGTAAAATTATCATTTAATTTAGCTGACTCATGAATATTGATATACTAGATAAAATGTAGAATCCGTAACATATAGAAGATTAAAGTGAAAGCTACGTTTGCATAGTTCTGGACTCATAAGCCACAACTCTAGATTTAGACGAAATTGTAAGTCATGGTTTTTTTTCTTTTCTAATTTGCTAATACTAAAATCATTAATCAATTGAAAAGAACAAGTAGAGTCAATCATTTACAAGGTGGCTCCTATGCTAAAGCGACATCGAAAGTCAAAACAGTTAATTCATATTCATGGACTTAGCAAAACAATAGTAAGCATTTAATAACAAATTGATGTCAGATGACTTTGCTCATCAAATATTGGGACTACAACACCTATCAGCAGCGACCAATCTTACTCTATTCTCAAATCTGAAACTGATTAAGAAGAGTATACAAAAATTGTTTCTCAACAATTTGTATTGTCAACATATCAGGGTTGTGTTTTCTTATTATTTTAAAGTTTAATAGTATATATCACAAAGCCTTACCATAAAGTAATCATACGATTAGACACAACATACTTATACATATATACATCTACATATCTGTTCTTTAATATATTTACTCATATATAAATCACTGATATATATGAACATATCGAAGTGTTTCCTAAAGTCTCAACCATCATCGCATGGAACGAAATGACTAGACAAACCAATTGATCATCATTAAACAAACCCACATGATACACACGAACCCTAACTGTATCAATGAATCAAAAATCGTATAATCTCTGAAATTAAATATACAATAAAATACGAAGAACATTTATAATGAATCAAACACTTCAGCGTAAATAAACATAGTTTTACCTTTTTCATAAACAACTAGTACAGAAACAAAAGCATTGATCAGTGGATAATGTAAAAGAAGGCTTTACATTAAGCAGATAGAGAAAGGAAATTGGAGACAATACATATAGAAAGGGGAGAATTACATAATATAATTATACAGTTGCACCCGAGTAATTAGCCATCAAAGACTGACCTTGTTGTGGCTGCTGCTGTTGCTGTTGCTGAAGCGGTATAGGCGGCTGCGTTTGCGGTTTCTGCCTATTGACTCTCTTCCTCTTCTTCTCGTAGCTAACACCGCGAGCTTTGGCCTGGAAGTCTCTAACTTCACGGAGGTATAACCTAACGGCGCGTGAGCCGAATGGGTTAGCTTCCGGAGGGCCTCCGTTCTCCTCGTAGGCGGCTCGGAGGCGGCCGATAAGGGCGTCGAGGGATCCCCAGGCTTGTCGGAGAGGGCAAGGACAAGGAGCGGGAGGGTTAGGGAGGCCAAAGAAGGCACAGTTCTGGTGGTGGACCTTTGTTTTCCCGAACTGGTCGAGGTAGCGGAGGAACTCAAGCACGTGTGCGCCGCTGCACGACGGGAGAGAGAGCGGAGGACGGTGGTTCCGGAGGTACTGGCAGAAGGTGTTCCAGTCACGGCGTTTCTGGTTCTCGTACCGGCTTGAGGAAGGAGGTGTTAATTGTGTTGAGGAATTAGGGTTCTTGTTCGGTTGGTTAGAGATCAACTCCATGGCTTTTTTTTATTGATCTTGATTTTGGAAAAGTAGAAGAAGATGGAATCTTGATTTAGGGTTTGTTTCTTTTATATGGATCCAAAGAAAGATTAGGGTTCTTTTTTTTCTTTTTTTTTGTAGATCGAGAGCTAAGATCAATAATTGAGCAAATAGAGAAAAAGTGAGAAAGAGAGGAGACTTAGCTGGTTGTGATGATGAGATTGATACTATAAAAGGTATAGATTCATCTTTTGCAGATCAAATCGAACAAACACTAGTGAGCAGAAATGGTGAGGCAAAGAGAGAGAGAAGTGAACTTTTTTTGCTGCTTATTATAGAAGAAGATGAGAAAAGGGGATATATAAGTGGAAGAGATCCTTTTTTCCTTTTTATTACTTTCTAGCTTTTCTACTTTGGGAGATGATGGAGAGACAATACACAAAATCACACTTGTCAAGACTCAAAAGTGTAGTGTAGCTTCAAGACTCAAGACGAGCATTAGGAGGTCATTTAAGGAGAGAGAGACTGAGCAGATGAGTACAATAGAGGAGAGAGAGAAGAAGAGGACTAAGTGTTACACAGCGTAGAAAAGGGTAATTTCATAGCTGAAGAGAGAGAGAGTGTGTATGACCAATGGTCAAGTGGGGAACTTGAAGTTGAACATTGACATGACATGAGGAGGGAAGAGTCTGTGTTCTTTGCCTGCAATTTGCAGCGACATTTTCATTTTATCATTGTTATTTATTTTCGTTACTTTATGCGTTGCGTTTTTTTACTTTCTTTTCGCATTATTCTTGTTTCCTTACTTCACTTTAATTTTTTACTTTGATAACGACCTGATTAACATATAAATATCTTTTTTATTTTTTTCCGGAAATCATGGGTTATGAACATAGAATACACTACTTTTAAACACAAACGTTTCTTGTGATAAACGGTGGATTAGTACAATACCTCTTTGTTGACTATAAAACCGCACATAGGCTTTCGAAGCAACAACATCTGTTCAGTATTTAGCATATATATTGATGCGTTAGTGTCCGTACCCCAGAAATTAAATTCGTTCTCAGAAACGTTTTTATTTCATACAAGTCGATAGAGAAAAGTATTATGTATACGGCTTTTGTCTCAATGGTAAAGGCTGCCAATTGAGCAGCTTGTAGACATCGTGTTAACTTTGGCAATAACTCCGACTGTATTTTTAGAACCAAATTATTTGGACCAAACTTAACAAGTTTCTATTGATCGATCATTAAAAAAGAAAATATACTTCATAAAGAGTAAATTTCAAAGAACATTATTTTCTTGGTCAAAAACATGTATCACATACTTTTAATTTAATTTAGTGGTAACAAAACAAAAACATTTTCAAAAAATCATCTATAAACATTCTATGATCTTGCATTGGATTTAATAAATACTAGGTAAACAACCCGCACATAGTGCGGATAAATCGATTCAAATAAAATTGTTATGAGTAATATTATTATTTGAGATCTAAGATTCGTTTGTATAAAACAAAATATGTAACTAATTTTTATTATTATTCAATTCAAATTTGTGACTATCTTGTGTGAAAATAAAATATTTGAATGTAGAAAAGAATTTTATCGTGGTGGAGAAATTTGTATGGACTTTACTTTAATGAAATATAAATAATTATTAATTTTAAAAATAGTTTGTTGTTTTTTAAAGAAAAGTAATATATATTCAAATTAAATGGCTACAAATAGTTTTAATTTATGTAATGAATTTTGATTTAAATCTATAGTGGCATAGATTTACATTAGTATAATTAATGAGGGTTATTTGCTAAAATGTGATTCGAGCTCTCTGGCGATGATACATCAACATTTTTTCAAGAATGTCAAGGGTTATTTGCTAAAATGTACATTAGTACTTCTCTTGATTGTGTAGTATATATCTATTAAAAAATTTGTATAATAATTATAATTTAACCCTTAAGAATTATTATAATATCAATTTTATATTATTATATCATATGAACAAAGAGTTCTTAAAATTCATTTTAAAGATTTTATGAAAATATAATTAAGTTAGAAAGAAAAAATAAGAATTTAATTTTGGGAAAAATACAATAGTAAATACATGTAAATATCATTTAAACCTGATGACAAATAAAGGAAATAATGTCCAGAGCTCTGTAATGCTGACACCTCAGCTTTTTTGCCAAAATGTTCCTCTATTAATATATAGGGGCTTTAACCCGTAAGAATTATTATAATATCAATCTTATATTATTATATCATATGAACAAAGAGTTCTTAAAATTCATTTTAAAGTTTTTATGAAAAATAATTAAGTTAGAAAGAAAATATAAGAATTTAATTTGGGAAAATACAATAGTAAATAAATGTAAATATTATTTAAAGCTAATGACAAATAAAAAAAATAATGTCTAGAGCTTTGTAATGCTGACATCTCAGTTTTTTTTGCCAAAATGTTCCTCTATTAATATATAAGAGATTTAACATCTTTAAAAACTTAGTTAAAAATATCAATGTTGAAACATTTCACTATTGGGTTTTGGCAGTGTGGAATCGACAATCTATAGTTGTTAACTTGTTATCTATCGCAAGCGTTACCTATTTTCTATTTAAAAAATCAACTACAATACCAAATGTCACACTACCAAAGCATTCTATTTTATTTTTTATATCATTCAATGTTTTAATTAACACCTACTAGTATATAATTACATTATATAATTTTTTTTAAGAAATATATCATAATGTACATTACTTCAAAACATAATAATATTAAAATAGTACAATTAAATAAATTATTTTCTACATATAATATTTGAACAAATCTATTATTTTTATCATTAAATATCTTATTTAATGTATATTTAATTTTATTTTATCAATAAAATAAGTAAATAATATTATGTTGTGAATAAAATCATATTAAATTAGTGTGATACTTAGGCCTTGATTGGAACAACGGTTAGTGAAGCATTAGCATTATGCAGCATGAGCAGTATGCTGCATAAGCTGTATGCTATTATTTATTAACAATGATATGTGATTGGTACAGCTGTTAGCACTAAGACATAAAATTACAAAATTAGATATTTTAAATATACAAATATAGTAAACTTTAGGTGATTAATGAGGGTAAAATTGTATTTTAATAACTTTAAACCATTATGCTTGGGAAATGCTTCATTTAGGAGCATTGGGCTGTAGAGCATTTAAAAGCCTTTTATGCTCTCTTTATGCTTTCTAAATAAAACGTGATTGACTTTCTAAAATCTATATGCTCACTTATATACACTACCAATCAAGGCCTTAGCATCGTACATATGTTATATGTAAGACTATTTCTATCCCACATTTTTGATTGAGTGTCTACATATTAAAAAAATTTAAAATAATCAAAAGTGTACAAATAGTTTAGATATAGTGTCTCTCCAAAGATATTTGAGATACTATGGTAATGAGTGTCAAGCCAGTTGGCATTATGGAACTGGATCATATCTTTTATTATTATTTAAAACTTAACAAATAATTCCTTTATTATAAAATTATTAATTAATGGTTTTTTGCTACTCATAAATTTAGTGTGCCTTGGCGTATATCCTAAAGTACTTCGAGGACACCGATTAAACCTATTAATGTATTTTTGAGTGTGATTAGTTGTTAACTGAAAGAGTTCTTCTAAAGCTTGACGAAGAAGTGTCTATTATCCTTAATTCTGTTTTGATCTCCAACCACAACACTAAATTTTAAGCTTAAAATTATTATATTATTTAACTCTCTTTATTTTTATTGTTTTGATTGATAACTAATTAATATTATTATGATTAGTTATACTTATAACTTAAATTTTTCAATTAACTACTACACAAATGTGCTGGAAGTACACATCGAAACTATTGTAGTATTTGAGATCTCTCCCACAGACAATTGTCTACTGCATCACAAATTTGAAAGAACATTAATTAAGCTCGGATGAAGTAGGATTTGTTTCTTTTTTATATATGAATGTAAAATTATATTCACTAAAAAAAACTTTTTAACAATGAATGTTTCGTTTTAACAGAAAGTTTTAATAATCAAAAGAAAGAGAAACATCTAAATTATGGGACGCTCTGAAACCAATAATATAGGCCACCTTCATACATCATGGTGGTCGTCAAAGTGGAGAGACGGTTGAGAATGTTCTTGTCTATGAAGCGGATTAAACTTGCGGGTGGGATGGGAGTATTACCATGACAGGCGCCCATTTCTTTCCCCCCAGGTACTATGAATTGAGATTTGAAAAACATACTACATCAAAACAGATGGAGTCGTGGTGTGGTTGCGTATGAGAGCATAGGGAGTAGGGAGTATAGGATTTGGTTTGCTAACTGCGGGAAAAGTTAAGCTGCAACATGTTTAAAAGATGAACAAATTTATTTATAAAGAGTATTAGCTAGGGTTTCAGGATGATCGCAAGAAATCATGCAACTGATGTTCATATATTTTACCATGTTTTCCCTTAGTTTATTCACATCTTTTGCATATTTTGTTAGTCATTTTCACCATTATTGTGTAGCTTTAGGACTAATCATGCATTAGAGTTTAGTTGCATTGCATTTGCATCTTTTCATGCATAAACAGGTGATTTTGGAGCTTAAGAAGCATGGAAGCAATGCTGAGGAGAAGTGAAGCAATCATGAAGGGAAAGCAAGGGAGTTAAGGCTGAAGAACCAATGTCCAGAGTCCAACTCGACCGCACACTCGAACAGACACTCGACCCTGAGGAGGACTCGACCGAGTGGAGAATGCACAAGAGAAGCCAGCTCGACCTGCCACTCGACCGAGCACAGATCGAGTTGACCGAGCCGTTGACTACTTTGACTTTTTGTATTTTTAGGGCTTCTACTCCCCTTCCTATATAAAGCCTTGTACCTGCAGCCACCAAAAGAGTCCAGCTTTTTAGATATTCTCTAAACCTAGTTTTTACCCTTTCGGGGAATTATTCCCTTTTGCACTTTTATTTTTCTTAGATCTTGTACTTGAAAAAAACTAAATTCCTCAATATTGTTAGTTTCATAACTTTCTTAATATTGAGAATTTGAGTTTGATCCTTTCATCAATATTGAAGATCTCTGTTTTATCTTTTCAATAATGCAAGTTTCAATATTTTCTGGGTTTTTGACTTGTTTCATCATGTATTGTTGTGAGTAGTTTGCTTAGGATCTTGAGGATGGTTAGGATGGATTGATCTTGTGGTTTGTGTGATTTGGTCAAGCTTGATTGTTGTAGATCTCTTCTAGACTAGATGTTCTTAATGCTGATCCTATATCTGAGAGGGTAGGATCTGATTTCAAGCTTCTTAGCATCACACCAATGTTTAAGAAGCATAGATAAGGCTAGATCTAGAGCTTACCATTAGGCTTGCTAAGAGATTAGAGGTCTTGTTTGGTTTGAGATGTATTGCTTAATGCCTGCTCGTGTAGATTCTTTACTGTGTGAGAACAAGTCTAGAAGATGCATAGGTTTGATTGTTTCTTGACCATGAGAGTGGGAGAAACTTGTCTTAGATTTATATGTCTAGAGGTTAGCTCAAAGTTTGCTTGAGATTTGTTGACCAAGTTAGATAACCACAATGATTAGTTCATCCCATGAATCCATCCTCAGTACCTTCTTTGTTTATTGATTTTAAAGTCTTAATCATGTTGCTTGCTTGTTGTTTGATTCGCTTTGGTACTACTCTATTTTTATTGCATTGCTCTGTTTTTCCGGATTTGTCTAGCTCGACCACCCACTCGACCTACACTCCGTCGAGGGCTTGCTCAAGTTCATCCCCAGAACTCTTGTTTATGATTTGAGATTGTCCTGTTTTTAGTTTTCAGTTCATTAATTGTCTTGCATTAGTTCATTAGTAGTAGTTTCTATTTCTGTTCTTGCATCATTATTGTTATAATCATCCTGTTTCATTTGCATTTAGTTCTTAGTTCTTGTAGTTTACTTTCTGCATTTTACATTTTCATCTTAGAATTGTTAGTGACAAACAATCTTTACACTTGGCTTAACTTAGATTCATATGCATATCTTAATTGTTCACAAACACTCATTTAGGATTGACACCTCTTATACTGCAACTGCATAAGGAAAATTGAAACACCCATTCATCCATTCCATATCTGACCATTGCATACACTTCCATCTTTCACCACATACAAATATCCTTGTTTCAGCAACAAAGCATTCATCAAACGAGTATGATTGTATATGATCTCAAACTAAGAAACAAGAGTGTAAAACTCCTCCTATCTAGAAGGTTAAATTACTTCCTTATGCACCAAGTTTTTCTAAGGTTATTTAAAAACCAAACACACATTAAGCTCATTAACTCAGCGTTAACATGTTAAGACGCGAAATTCATCAAATACTAATTCAAAGGATATGCCGATAAATGCACGGTAAACAATAATGCATTTATAAGCAAAAATGAAGATATTTTATAGAAAAAAAATCTCTAAAACGATTGTGAAAACAATATCAAAAATTATGAAAGTAGTTGAATATAAACAAGTTTGATATGAAAAAGAAGGATTCAAAAAATATTTTCTTTCGATACCTTCCATGTATATTCTTAAAAAACGAAAATATGACGCAAAAATATGTAAAGCATAAAAAATTATATATACGTAAAATATGTGTTTTCAGCTCTAGACAAGGCTCTCTTTATATAAGGAATTTACTAGGAAATAACCCGTGCTTAAAGCACGGATCAACATTTAAAAAAATTAAAATTGTTATGAATAATAAAATAATAAAATAATAAAAGTTATTGTTATAATCTGTTTGAGATAATACTTTTTTAATTGTTCAGTAAATATATATATATATATATATATATATATTTTTGAATACTAATTATTTTAGAATACTCTAGTATTTTATTTTTGACGTATATTATAGTTTTTTTTTCAGCACGTACATTACAGTTTTATATATTTTGTTTGTTGTATTTGTATCATTATTTTGTGAAATATGAATTAGTAATTTAAATATTATAATTATGAACAAATAAATTTATTAATTTATCAGCTATATGATTTTAGACCATCATCACGTAGAATAATTATGAACAAATAAGATTTTATATCCAAGTAATCAATCTAATATATCTATATATTATTAATCATAAGTATTATATGAAAATTCTAAACAATTTGTAAATAAAATAAAATAAAGATAATAGGAGAACAATAATTGAAATTTTAACAAAATCTTTGAAATCTAGTTATTAAAAATAATTATATTGACTACTTGGATATAAAATCTTAGTTTTTGAAATTCTGATTTGTTTAGATTTTAAAAAAAAATGTTTTTTAATTTTCGTCCATAATTTTGTAGAGAGAGAAAATATTTTTTTTTAACTAATAATTATTTAAAATCAATGACATGAAAAAATTTATCCTTATTTTAAAAAAATCTTAGCAGTTAATTTTTTTTAAGTACAAATTAGTTTTGATTTGAATAGATTTCTTTTACTTTTCTACATTTTTTTATATATTTGATCTGTCAGCATTTTTATTTTTCAATTAATTATATTTATTTACTTAATTAATTAATTTTAATTATGTTTTTCTAATGGCCATTACTATATGTAAATTCGGGTGCATGGGACACATCAGTACTCCAGTGCATTTCGCCCTCTGAGTCAGATTGAATGTAATTTTTTATACATTTTAAGGTTAGTTTCATATTTGTACTTCTCAATTAATATAGTAGGATAGTAGGATGTTGGTCTAAGTTAGATATAGATGAATCGACATTGAAACAGAGATATTTCATGAATAATTCGAAAGATCATAGATCGATCGGTTAGAAATCTTTAGGTATCTCTTACATATATCAATCTAGCATCTCTATGTTAATCCTTGAGTGAATTGGTCGATTTTTTTTTTCGTTTTCTTGTGTGTAATTACCATATGGTAAATCGACCAATTCAATCAAGGATCATGAACTATTTCCATGGATATATATATATATATATATATATATATATATATATATATGGTAACAAAAGGGGCCTAAAGAATGTATGGGTGAAAATAATAGTAAAACTTCCATTTGCAAAGATAATTAAGTGACAATATATAGTCCATCTTTTTTTTGGGATTCAGTATAGTTCATGTTTCTTATATAGCTTGAATCGAATTTGCTGTTATAATTAATGGATTTTCAGTTCAAAATCGATGGATAATTAAGAAATTAGTTCATGTTTCTTATATAGTAGTAATTTAGTTCTTATTTAAATTTCAATGTGGTAGAATTTTTCTTTTAAAAAAATTATTTGTGATAGAGTCTTATTATAGAGTAGAATGTAATTTTAGGTCGGTCGGTTTCTGGTCACCAGTCAGACCAATTTCAATTTTACTGATTTCAGTTGGGATTGACATGCATACGTTTGAGTTGTAATATTCAGCTGAAGTTAATAAAACATTCGAAACAAATTAGTAATTAGTGAATTGGTTGACATGTCTTTTATAGTATATTATCATTGACCATATTTGATACGAGGTTTGTAAGATAATATTTTTATTGAAAATTGCATCACTTCCCATAATTTACAGGGCTATAATGTAAACAAGACAGGTTTTGTATCTATAAAAGATTAGAGACCGAGCCAAGATCGATCAAAAGATATTGAATTGTCGATAAGAAAACAATTTAAAGAAATAAACACATGGGCGTCTTTTACATGAGAGATAGAGCCACGATGGGATGCGCGTGAGAACCACGCGTTTCGAATCCATCTCTGTCAGTGGAAAGCAAAATGAAACAGTGTTTATGATTTGACACCAACGTCCCCATTTATTAATTTCTCTATACAACTTCCATTATTTCTATTTCCATTCACATATATATATATATATATATACATATCATTTTTTTTTTTATGTATTTTGGCGAAAGAGAT
This sequence comes from Camelina hispida, assembly GCA_023657505.1. NCBI lineage: Eukaryota > Viridiplantae > Streptophyta > Magnoliopsida > Brassicales > Brassicaceae > Camelina > Camelina hispida. Next base: position 25,261,771 of record CP094637.1, read on the forward strand.
GTTTCCAAGCATATCTCATTGCTCATCGACCAAGTGCTCTATATATATATATATACATACGTATTTTTTGTATATTTTAACTTTTCACAAAACTTTTCATCTATTTGGTTGTTTGGTTTAGTTTGATGATGCGGATACTTTGGTTTTTGACTTCTCTGTTGTGATGCACAAGTCATGAAAAAATAGACTTCATAACTATGATAAAAATTGAGTTCAATTCTTGTTTAAGCTCGGTTTGCTGTTAAAAGTAACTTACGACCAGGAGGTATCCGCGCTTTAAGCACGGTAATAAGATTTTAACAACAATAATTTTGTTACTTCATGATATGTTACTTTTCTGATTTAATATGTAATAATTGACATATTCAAACATAGTATTTTATCTTTTGAAAAAGTTTAAAATGTTTTATTGGATTGTTAAGTACTTTTTGTGTTCGCATATATACAGAAAGGTTTATTTTACTAAAGATAAATAATACTCTCAATGTGAAATATTAATTGAGTCTTTTAAATAAACAACTAAATTATAGTAAACAGATGTTGAAATTCAATAAGTAAATTCAAAATTTTTAAAAGCGTCAGCAATTTCCAATAGTTCAATATTATAATGTATTATTTCAATTACAAAATAAAGATGAAGGTAATGCAAAGTTGGATTTCAAGTAGTGGTTAATATAAATATACTAAATTTTATAGACATTCAAAATGAGAAAAAAATAAACGGCCAACACCCCATTCTTTACATTTGAGTGCCTGAGCTTTCACCTTGTTGCTTCATCACAGGGTTTAGATAATAACGTCCAACAAATTCAGACCTGTAAATATATAAAGTGTTTTAAAGAAATTTTACTTTAACATCATACAAAACTTGTTTTAATATACATAATTACATCTTACATACCCTGGTGATGGTCTAGTCATTCAAACTCTGGTTTTATGAAGATTTTTGAAGAGGCCAAGGTGTTTTCAAGACACGGTGCACCTACAGACATTTATAATTTTAAGTGAATGTATTGGTTACCTTATGATGATTATATCAGAACTAATTTATGTTACATACCTTCATATTGTCCCACCCTCATAAACCGCATTACACATAACACAGGTTCTATTTGTATATGAGATGGCACCCACTTGATTGCCATATGGTTATGAATTGAGAAGCGTAGTTGTCTTTGAGACGACACTTCACAGTCTAACACCTACATGTTTATCAAATAAATAAAAATCTTAACAGAGACAACTCTAAAACGTAACTGTCTTAAAGGTAGAGTGAATATCTTTTTACTTGCCATTCAACAACATGAGAACAACTTTATTAATATCAATGACACTCGCAGGCTTTCTTCTATCTTTCACATCCATTATACACGCACAAACATCTAGTTTGAGAAAAAGACAGAATTTAGGTTTCCAAAATGTAGCTAATCTATTTTTGGTAAAGTTTAAGTCGTACTTTTCTATGAGAAGGACCAATACACAAATTTTCATAAATCCTAAAAAGAATCTAGTTTTTCGAATACAAAGATACCAATTAACTATATTGACGAATTGTACTAAAATAATATAAAATCAATGAAAGAAATACTTACCGAAAGAGATGGGATGATCTATTCTTCCACGATATATGTCATCCAAATCCTCGAACCGAAAGTAATTCTTAGGACTCAATGATTTGAGCAACATCATATTGGTATCATCCGTAAATTTAATCTGATAAGGATGATGAGTATTCCTCTCCTCCATGGTTGGATTGATCACTTTGAAATTTCTAATACTGTAACACTCATTGTGACAACCCGTCCCGTGGACCTCACTAGCCTCACTGCTAGCCCGCTAGCCTCACTGCTAGCCGCCCAAACGGACTCCAAGCTGGACCTGCAGGGCATCGATCCTAACCCATCACTGTGGATTTCCACATTGATGGGTTAGGATCGATGCCCTGCAGGGCCAGCCTATGGGGACAACTAGCAGTGAGGCTAGTGGGGTCCACGGACGGATTGTCACAATCCGTTTGGTATCTTAAAGACATGATGTGGAAGCCAAGATCAGAGAGAAGACAATTTTTTCACCCTACAATATTCCTATAATATTTGTTTTTTTTTTTTTTTTAATTTAATCAAATTTTTTTAATTGTAACATTAAAGGTTATTTAATTTATTAACAATAGAACTATTTATTTTATGACTTTTTTATAATAGAATCTTAAATTTTTAATAAATCTTGGATTTATGAAAATATTTATTTATAAAGGTTTCTGAAAAAGTTCTAATTTATTCTATAATAGATTAATAAATTATACACAAATGAATGACGAAATAATCATGTATATCTTCAAATTTTTGAAATTTGGTAAATCTAAGACGATAAATATGTAAGAAATTTTTATAATAGGAAAACTTACTCTTCGTTTTTTATTTCGAAAAAAGTTCAGTGTGCACGTTGTTAGCCGAAAGGTATCCGGAGCTTTCAACAAGCACCAGACGTCCAATTAAATCTAATGATCATAATTAATATAGTTTGGTCAGTTACACATATTTAATAGAAAATATACATATTAGACAACTCAAATAACTGTTATATACCTTTATTTGTAAAAATCATACTGGCAAAGGATAAAATTTACGATTCAAATAAAATTTACAAATTTGAAATGATAAAGATGAAAATAACTATTGTTGAAAAAGAAAATTAACGTATCTCAGAATATATATATATATATATAAATATGTTATATATAATTAATTTAAATGGATGATTATTTGTATTTATTATAAACTTAAAGTGATAAAGATGGAAATAAATATATTTTGGTTAGTCTTTTATTTAGATTTTATATAATTGATAGATTAGGATGTAAGTAAGTATTGTTTAAATCAGTAAATTAACATATAGAAGAGATATATATGTTATATATTTACACATATCTATTATTATAAATACACAAATTTTATATTATTAAATAATTTTATATATTTAGGAATATATAGCAATCACTTAGGTTATATATATAGACGTCGGTCAGAGCTTATGATTGATATCAAATCTCGAATATTTTCCAAGGTTCTTAAAAAAAAATTTCATTCAATGCGTTTGAAAATCTAAATTTGTTTATAATTACTGGTTTCGTTTAGTGCAGGTTATATTATGGTCTGTATTCTCTGACTGATCGTGTTTCACGTTTTAATCCTTCAAAATACGAATGGAAACATCTTATTGTGACGATTATTTGGTCGGTAAGTTACCTTTGCTCCATAATTTAAAATCTCCCGTAATTAACTTCTAATGTACTATGCACTATTTTGATATGAGTTTACGTCTTAAATTTTAAGATGTCATTGGAAAAGTAACCAATTTTGGGTAATTCAATACTTGGGATCATATAAAAGACTCCATGGTTCCGAATAATGGAAATAAGTATGAGCTTAGATCACAAACTGATCATATTCGTCAGTTGGTAAAGATGTGTACAAGAAATTTAAAGATGCCTGCTTTGCATTGGGATTATTGGATGACAACAAAGAATATATTTTAGCTATAAAGGAGTTAAGTACATGGTGTTTTGGGCCGTTTCTAAGGAAGTTGTTTGTCATACTATTGCTTTCGAAAGGTGATTCAGTGTCTCTCGATCTCTGGGTCGCTACAAAAGATATATTATGCAAAGATATTTTTTATTTGCAAAGGAATCGTACGAACAACCAAAGTACATATATAGTTATTTTTATAAATATATATAAGAAAATTTTGAGATATATTGGTGTACACAGACGTTTACGTTTATTATTCTGATCATAAATATGTCAACTAAAATCAAAATACTCTATAATGCAGGTCTAATGTTAAGTCAAGATCAGATAACAAACCTATGTTTAGCTGAGATTGAAATGATTATGCGGTCTAATGGAAGCTCTCTGTTAACTATTGTGAATCCTAAACCAGACCAATCTATAATGGATAATAATGCGAATAGGCTTCTCATAGATGAGAGGAACTATAAATGTGCTGACCAAAGAGAGGATTACGACGGGTTGTTATGTATGTCAACCGATGAGCAAAAAAATATCTTCCTAGAAATTATTGATGATGTGAATTGAAACAATAGAGGTATATTTTTTGTTCATGGATTTGGTGGTACTGGAAAAACATTCTTGTGGAGTATTCATGGCACTGATATACGATCTACGGGTGATATTGTTCTTAATGTTGCATCAAATGATATAGCTGCTTTACTTATGAAAGATGGTAGCACAGCTTATTCTAGATTTGGTATATCCATCAATGTGGACGAATATACAACGTATTCGATAGATGGTCAATCCCATATTGCCGAGTTGATTAGAGAAGCAAAGTTCATTATATGGGATGAGTCTCCAATGATGAACATATTTTGTTTTGAAACGTTGGATAGGAGTTTGCGAGATATTATGAAGTGTGATCGAGTTTGCAAAGCTCATACAATTGTCATCAGATTTTCAGTTTTTTCCCTTAATAATATTACTTTTTTCTTATTAATATCTAAGTGTTAAGTTTTTAAAAATGAAAACGTGAAAACATCTTCAATATGTTAACATAAATTGTATTTTGTACATGCAAGTGTGACAAACATTATATCAAAACAGATTTATTTATATAATATTAGAATTTTTAATAATCAGACTAAAGGTGAGAAACTAAAAAGATTAAGACGCAATGTTTAGTCGTGACTCTTTGTATTCTAACAAATCAAAAATCTCCTTTTTGTTTTCGATAACAGAGAAGATTCAAGAAAAAACCTAATTTGAGAAAATCATGAGGTTCGATTATATTGCTAATCTGCTACCCGGAAGAACTAATTGGTGTATCAACGCCAAGGTTTTACATTCTTGGAGACTCAGAGAGTTCTTTACCAAACGAGTTATGCTTCTTGTGGATGTAAAGGTTAGGGTTGTTAGTTGAATGATTTTTACATAAATTTCAAGTTCTAACAGTTATTGTATATAAGACTTCTTACACAATTGTTGTTAAACTAAGAAGGTGACACAACTGAAGCTCCTTATTTACCCGATACACTCACTAAACTCCATAAATGTATCGACGATGGTGAGTGTAACATCCGTGAACCAAAATCCCGGTTTGGGAGTTGCATCGGTCGATGCAGGTTCAATTCTGTGCGTTTTGACTTAAGTCAAACGCTGCGTTTTAGGTTAAGAAAAACCCTTAGATGCGAGTTTTGTCTCATTCGTGGTTGTGTGGCCGTTTTTGAGAAAAGAGAAAGGGAGAAAAACTGTTCTTGAGTGTTCTTGAGAATTCTGGGAGATTGGAGGCGTTCCTGTAGAGATCTGTAGCTGGGATCGTTGTAGGAACTTCCTAGAAGCGTTTTCTTCCTTGTGTTAGGTTCAGATTCGTCTTGGCAAAGGTAAGTGCATGACCATGGCTTATCTAAGCTAGAGATCTCTCTGATTTGCTTGTTATGTGTTATTAGGCTGGTTAGATTGTTATTTGGGACGTTAGGAAGATTTCTTGTGGCTTGGGATCGAGTTTCGTGGTTGCAGGAACGAAGATCCGGCGAGAAGCTTCGGAGGAAAACGATGCTCGGCATTGCATCAGTTGATGCAGATGCGAGGACGGCGCGTAAACTCTAGTTTTTTTGTGTTATGTTGAGCATGCGTCGGTCGATGCATATCTTGCGTCGGTCGATGCATATCTTGCATCGGTCGATGCATATCTTGCATCGGTCGATGCAAGTTAATCTTGCGTCGGTCGACGCAGATCTTGCGTCGGTCGACCCAACCTCCATCTGGTGTCGGTCGATGCATGTTGGTATCGGTCGATGCAGAGTCCTGGTTTGTTATTGTTGATTGTTGAATGTTGTTTGATGGTTAGATATGTCTCTATTGCTTGTGTGTATAGCCCAGTAGATGGGAGGATTGCCTTACTGAGTGTTTATAAAATACTCATGCATTGCAATATGTGTTTGTGGTGAAGGTAAGGGCAAAGTGTGATCGTGAAATCCAGGCAATGAAGAGGAGGATGTTCTAGGGACTCAGTTTGATGTTGTCTAGCTTGCTAGGTTGCTAGAGTTGAGTCATTAGAACATTGCTAGGTTGCTAGTTCTATGACTTCTGCTATTTGATTATTGGATAATGTTGATGTTATGATTATTGGTTATTATTGGATTATTATTTGGATATTGATTGGTATTGGTTATTCTGCTGTTGGTTGTGATTGTGGTTAGGTTGCTAGTGGATATGGGACCACTAATTGTAGTTTATTATTATATTATATTATATATTTATTATTTATTATTATTAAAAAAAAAGGTTGGTCGTTTCATTTTGGTATCAGAGCCCTTACGGTTCTAGGTTTGGGTTCACTAGGCTTTGTGCTGTAGATGTTTGGGATTTGCATGTTTTGATTGATTATGTGAGTTAGTCAATTGTATGTGGCATTGAGTCCTAGAACATCCTCTTCGAGCCTACAGTGTGATTCCACGGTGATTTTGTGTTTTTGGGTTATGTTAAGATTGCTTGTTAGCCTCTGTTCTTGGAAGTGCAGTGGTTAAAGGTGTTTGAGTTGTTGGTCGTGGACGGGGACGTGGTCGTGGTCATGGTCGGGCGGGTCTCGAGGCCAGCGAGTGTGTGGTCCAGAGTTCCACGAGGAGGTAAGTCAGAGGGTCGCAGGCGTATCAGGAGGGACCAGAGAGGGTTAGCCGGTGTGAATGCCGGGAGTGCTAGGAACCCAGGTGTGGGGTTGCAGCAGGTGGAGCCCAGGGTTGAGATGATCGCTTGGCGGAGCTATTGGCGTGCTGTTGGAGCGGTTACCGAGAGGGGTACCAGTGCAGGCTCCAGTTGTACCGCATGTGGCGGGGTGCAACCGAGGTCTGCAGATGTTGAGGAGTTTCCATCTTATGTTAAGAGGATGAGTAGTTGTAGATGACCAGTATGAGATTATTCTCAAGAGGTATCGGGACTAGAGAGGCGGCTAGGTGGACATATGCAGTTGGAGCAGATATTTCCCTGTTTGGAGGTTAATCCAGTTGGATATTAGAAGTTGAGTGGGCAGGTGTAACATTTCAATGTTATACTCGGACCACAGGAGGTACTTTGTGTCGAGAGATGTTTATAGTCGTTAAAGATTGTTGCTCTTGAAGGGATGGTGATTCCCCTGAATACCGATAGCTCGAGGGGCTGAGGGCTCCGAGAGTGGCAGAGGGGATGGTGTTCCCCTGAGGGGATGAGTAGTTCCCCTGATACCGAGATCTTGAGGATTGTGATCCAAGAGTGAGACGGTATAACTCGAAGATGCTGGTCTGAGAGTGAGATCGGTAAGACTCGAAGGTTGCGACCTAAGAGTGGAGGAGTTGGGAGCAAGCAATTCCTAGGACGTGAGTATAAACATAACGATTGAATGTAGACATCAAGAGATTGACGGTGGTTTAATCTCGGGTTTTGGATGTGTTGACCATTGGGATAGGGTTTTATGACCAGAGCGGTTATGAATGTTTGGTTGTGCGCCAGGATTGTGAGGCCGGTGGTGCTGGAGTCCCGGGAAGGGGAGTTACAACAGGTTTGAGCCGGGAAAGGCATGTTTGCCAGATACATAAATTCACGGGAAGCCTTCATGGCAGGATAAACTAATCGTTGCAACGATGTTGGATGAAGTTCATTGGAGATGGATAGGGTTGCTAGATTCAAGGTTTTGGTAAGCTTGTTGGAGGGAATAAGTCAAGTGGTTTGAGTAAGCGGCCTGCAAATCATTTGAAGCGGTGAATCAGAATATGCGAACGTATGGTACTTGTTTGTTTTATTTCGTTCGTATTGATGATTTGATGTGGAGAATTGCCAAGCGGAAAGCTATCTTTGGAATAAGCTAACTTGTGGAAGTTTCCCTAACTGACAAGTTACTAGAGGTTCTTGGAGGAACAAGAGGGTTGATATTCAGGTGGCGGCGAGTTGATGTCGGCATACTTGAGTATTTGTTTAGTTGAGCTGAGTAAGTAACTAGAGGATTTATGGAGCAAGGGATTCATACGCTCTAGTGTATCACCGTGGAGAGCACCGGTGTTGTTTGTTAAAAAGAAGGACGAAAGTCTCCGCTTGTGTATAGATTAATGGGGTTTGAACCGTTACTGTGAAGAACAAGTACCCTCTTCCGAGGATTGATGAGTTGTTGGATCAGTTGAGGGGTGCTACTTGGTTCTCTAAGGTATATCTGGCGTCGGGTTATCATGAGATACTGATAGATTAGGCAGATGTGAGGAAGACTGCTATCAGGACGAGGTATGGGCATTGTGAGTTTGTGGTGATGCCTTTCAGGTTGACTGACGCGCCAGCAGCGTTTATGAGATTGATGAACAGTGTGTTTCAGGAGTTTCTGGATGTATCTGTCATCATTTTCATCGACGATATCCTGGTTTATTCTAAGTGTTCTGAGGAGCATGCAGTGCATTTGAGGGCAGTTATGGAGAAGCTGCGGGAGCAGAAGTTGTTTGCTAAGTGGAGCAAGTACAGTTTTTGGCAGCGTGAGATGGGCTTTCTGGGTCATATTGTGTCTGCTGATATGTCTATATTTTGTCTCTCCTTAGCCTATTTTTATCATGCATTTAGTTAGGATAACTCATTGGTTTGCATCATTTTCTAGTTCTTTCTATACACTTTGCACGTCTAGGTAGCTCTTGCATCATCCTTGCATACATTGTGCATCTTGGAGTATTTCAGGTATTTAGGAAACGTTGGAAGCCATTCTCGTCCGAGCCATGGTCACCATCATCGTTTCGTCCGAGCCATGGTCACCATCTGCGTTTCGTCCGAGCCATGGTCACCATCTGCGTTTCGTCCGAGCCATGGTCACCATCTCCATTTCGTCCGAGCCATGGTCACCATCTCCGTTTCGTCCGAGCCATTGTCACCATCTCCGTCTCATCCGAGCCATTGTCACCATCTCCGTTCCGTCCGAGCCATCCGTTCGAGCCGTCCCACTCGAGTGGGATTTAGCTTTCGACGTCTTCATCAAAATTGTAGGGAATTGAATTATCTTTCCAATGACGTTTATTTCAAGTCAATCGGAGGTGTGGTTCAAGAGTTATCATCGTTTTAGTGGATGCGTATACACCACGCTCGAGCCATGCTCCTCAGCCACGCACTCCAGCTTGTTTGATCGAGCTATGATTCCCCGCCACGCACTCCAGCTTGCTTGATCGAGCCATGCTCCCCAGCATCCGTCCGAGCCATGATGACATTGCATTCCATTCGACGCACACGGACTCGATCGCACATGTGGGGAAGAAAGACGTTTGGTTTCACACGCTTCAGGAGATTACCGAACCGACGCTTTACCTTGTCGTTTTAAGTTTTAGGGCTTTCCATGTTGGACTACTATATATACATTTTGTTAAGTCTTTGCAGAGACATCTTATCCTTTAATCTCGTTTTTCGTTCCCAGAAGGTTTCTGAACCTAGCCACCAATACGTTCTGAGACTTGTATTCCGATACTTTTGAGTTTTATTCAGATTTTGCATTTGATTCCTTCTACAAAGTTGTTCATCTTATTTTTGTCTACCTTATTATGCTTGATTCAATGATTTCTGTTTTTGCATCCTTTACTATGATTTTCGGATCTGAGTAGTGTGTTAGTTCTTGAGGATGGGATAGATTAGGCGGAGGATCTTAGGATGTGGAGTGTTTAAGCTTTGATTGTAAGATTCCCTTCTGGACTAGAGTTAGAATTGCTAGTTTCTCTCTGATCAATTGGAACTAGGTTCGAGACATTTCCACACCCAAAAGGTGTTTGATGAAATGTCTGACCAACTAGTGCCAGAGACTTACGTTCCTAGCCTAAGAGATTAGTTGTCTAGGATGTTTGTTGACGTGAATGGACTTGTTTGTCATGCCTGCTCAACCACGTTTCTCTAGCGAGAGCTAGGTATGGAAGTGGTTGAGTCTGAGTAGCTTTCGCCAAGGGATTGGATTAGCTAAATTGTGATGTTCATTGTTTAGGGATACTTTGCTTGTGATATGTTAAAAACTCCATAGACTAGGATACTCCACCGACATCAATTACCCCATCCTTAGGACGTCTTTCTTTCTGCTTTTTATTACATTCCTGGAACTGTTTCGTTTGTTCATGCTCATAATCTTTTACGTTTTTATTCACTTTCCCTTCTTGTCATGTATTCTTGTTTCTAGTTCTGTGACTCATTTCCGTTTCGCATTTTCATCATTCTAGGACTGTTAGATAAAAACGTTCTTCGAACTAGCTTGACTTGTGATAGCTTGATTGCATTTTGAGTGATAGTAAACATTTCCAACTGGATTGACACCTTAAGTACTACAACTACAAAAGGTTAATTGAACCTGCTAGGAGACACAAAAATCTTAGTATCAATTTGGCGCCGTTGCCATTTGGGATTCGATTTTGCTACATTTAAAATTTCAAGTTTTGCAAGATTAAGTTCTATTTCACTTATCATTCTGAGTACTGACTTGTTTGGGTTTTGTGCTTGTTTGTTTTGCATCTCAGGAACCTGTTGATTGCAACGCTGCATGCACACTAGATCAAGAGGACATCAGAACCTCCTTCCTGCTATTGACGACATCAACCGGTTACAAAGACCACGACAAGCTCGTACTTCCAACGATCATCCCGTACCAGTCACCATGGAACAACCGAATGGACCACATCCGGGACCGCGAAACATTGGTGCTGGGGATGCACCGAACACTCATACTCAGCGTGCTGGAATCGTCCCTCCCGCCGTGCAGAACAACAACTTTGAAATTAAAGGCAGTCTGATCTCCATGATCCAGGGAAACAAGTTTCATGGGTTGCCTATGGAGGATCCACTAGACCATTTGGACGAGTTCGACCGTCTGTGCAGTCTTACCAAGATCAACGGCGTGAGTGAGGATGGTTTCAAGTTGCGCCTCTTCCCATTCTCCCTGGGAGACAAGGCTCATCAATGGGAGAAAAACCTTCCCAAGGGATCAATCACCACCTGGGATGGTTGCAAGAAAGCGTTCTTGGCGAAGTTCTTCTCCAACTCCAGAACAGCACGTCTCAGGAATGAGATTTCTAGCTTTACTCAAAAGAGCTCAGAATCATTCTGTGAAGCCTGGGAGCGTTTCAAGGGTTACCACAGTCAGTGTCCACACCATGGTTTCAGCAACGAGTCACTTCTGAGCACTCTCTACCGTGGTGTACTACCAAAGATACGTATGCTGCTTGACACTGCTTCCAACGGTAATTTCTTGAACCAAGAGGTTGAGGAAGGATGGCAACTGGTTGAGAATCTTGCCCAGTCTGACGGTAACTACAATGAAGACTACGACCGCACGGTTAGAGGTGACACTGGGTCTGAGGAGAAGTACACGAGGGACCTTAAGAATGTCAATGACAAGCTTGACCGCCTCTTGCTAAGTCAGCAGCAGACTGTCCATTTCTTATTTGAGGATGACCCTTTTCAAGTTCAGGATGGGAAGGGTGAGCAGTCTGAAGCAATCAACTACGTCCAGAATCAAGGTGGATACAACAAGGGTTATAACCCCTACAAGACGAACCCCAATTTGTCTTACCGTAGCACCAATGTTGCAAATCCACAAGATCAGGTGTATCCTCCTCAGCAGCAACAACAAGGTCTGCAAAAACCTTTTGTTCACTACAATCAAGGATTCGTGCCTAAGCAACAGTTTCAGCAAAGTTCTCACGCTCATTCCGGACCACCACCAGGATTTTTACCTCAACAAGTTCAACCTACCCAAGCTCTAGATCAAGAAATGAAACACATGCTGCAACAACTTCTTCAAGGTCAAGCTAGTGGTTCTCTGGATACTGCTAAAAAGTTTGCTTAACTAAGTCAGTGGATGGAATGTTCTTACAATGATCTGAATGTCAAGTTTGAAGCTCTTAACTCCAAGATGAAGTATATGGAAGGCAAGACTGTTTCTACTTCTATCCCAACAACTGGCCAACTATCTGGAAAAGCAGTTCAAAACCCCAAGGACTATGCTACTATGCATGCCATCACCACCCAAGCTGTAGATGTACGGTTCACTGAGGACAATGAGAGTTTAGATGGGGAGGAATTTATTTAATATGAAGTTCAGATAAAGGATCATGTTGCGGTGCTCAAGGATCCAATTAAGTCAGCCAAGCAATATGATCCTGAAGCTACTAAAGAACCCACTGCTCCCAAGGATACACCTGTGAGATTCATTCCTCCACCATACAAGCCACCTCTACCATTTCCAGTGAGGTTTAAGAAGCAGCTTACTGAGAAGTATAAAGCTCTGTTCGAAAACCAAGTCAAGGAGATTGAACTTAGGATGCCTTTGCTTGATGCATTTGCACTTGTGCCTCAATATCAAAAGTTTTTAACTGACTTAGTAACCAAAAAGACCAAAGAGAAGGAGGAGATAGCTAAAGGAGTTCAAGCTAAGGCTCTGGGAGATGAGAGGGTAGTGCATGACATAGGTGGGGTTATTCATGAATGCAAGGCTGTTATTCAGAAGATGATTATTCCAAAGAAGCTAGAGGACCCTGGTTCTTTCACCTTGCCTTGTTCTCTAGGTCCATTGACATTCAAAAAGTGCCTATGTGACCTTGGTGCTTTAGTAAGCCTCATGCCACTCTCTGTAGCTCAGAGGCTAGGATTAAACGAATACAAGTCATGCAACCTCCGCTTAATATTGGCTGATAGGACTACTAGATTGCCTCATGGTCTATTAGAGAACCTGCCCATCAAAATTGGACAAGCTGAGATTCCTACTGACTTTGTGGTGCTGGAAATGGATGAAGAGCCTAAAGATCCACTAATCCTGGGAAGGCCTTTCTTAGCTACAGCTGGAGCAGTCATTGATGTAAAGAAGGGGAGTATTGATCTCAATCTGGGTAACAACTTCAAGATGAAGTTTGATATCAAGGATTCTAAGAAGAAACCAACTATTGATGGACAGACCTTCGTGATTGAAGAAAAAGATCAGAAATCTGGGTTTGGCATCTTTGAGGATGTGAATGAGGCAGAAACAGAGGTTTTGGTAACCAAAGAGAAAACTCAAAGTGTCACTCGACCATTCTCCAACTCGAGTGCAGTCGTTACCCTCCCTACGCGTCGAGACATACTTCCTAATCACCAACCGCAAGAGACAAGTCCTCCCGCGCTTGACAGTTTATCTGAACCCCAAACAACCAAGATTTTAAGGGATACAATGGCGGAGTTAACAGCCACGTTGGAGGAGATGAGAGGGCAAATCATGCAGCTCCAGGATAAAGTTAAAATCTCTTCTCCAAGAAAAGCAAGACAGAGGTTGGGGATAATGAAGAAGAGAAGATATTTTCTTCTTGAACCTGGGCAGAATGCTAAAGAGTATATGGTTAGACAAGACATTCTAGAGGGGTCTACAAAACTCGACTCGACAGACACCGGCACATCACGCTCGCGACTCGACCTTCCCGACTGCCTCACTCGAGCTGCTGTTCTCGCTGTTCCGAACCGACAAATTGAGCCGACATTCCCAACTGCCTCAATCGAACCACATTTCAACTTCCTCTCTCGAGCCACTCACGACACCCGCTCGAGCCCACGTCTGGGCATGCACGGAGTTGAGCAGCAGATCAAACATCAAGGGGATTATCAGCCTGCAGAGGTGGTTGTGCTAGTATCAGATCATGGCGAGTCCAGAGTCGATGACATGCAGTGTGACGAGCAGCCGAACATGTATCAGAACACGCAAGCGGTTGAGCAGCATGTCGACCAAACCACTGAGGACACCCCTGCGGATCCAGAACAAGGTGAAGGACAAAGTCAATATAACGCTCCTCCTTGGGCGAGCTCAGACTCCTTTTTCTACTACTGAGGTACTCCGACCTTCCCTTTGTACATACCATTTCATTCCTGCATTGTTTCTGTTGTGATTCTTAAATCCTCCTCCAAATTTTTCTTACACAGGAGACTGTGTAATTTAAGTTTGGGGGAGAGTTTGAGATGATGTATTTAATGTTGTTTTCTGTGATTCTTATTTTAATTTTTGCATCATATCATATTTGAGTTTGCATCCATCTATTGCATTAAAAAAATAAATAAATAAATAAATAAAATGAAAATTTCCACAAAAACAGAGTGTTCATGTAGTTTTGCACTTGCATACTAGGATTGAGTCTATGTTTATTCATATAGGGTTGTTGCATTTAGCATAGGGGTTGATGATGATTGTAACCTTGTTAGCATGCTGGATTCAATAGGATAGGATCAAGGCCCTTGTTATTAGTTCTTTGATGCTTGTTGATTGAACTTGAAAATGTAAGGTTGAAGCATGTTTTGAATTGATATCATTCCCTATCTACCTGAACCTAATCTTGACTTGCAATTATCATGTGATGCATTGAAGTTGAACTCATGGATATCATACACATACTTGGATTGTCTTTCACATTTTTACCACCCTTGTCAATCCAAGTAGCTGATTCCCATCTTTGGAACAGTTTCCCACACCCTTAACCAACCGTTCTTTCAAGCCAATTGTATTCTTGAGTGTCAGGCCTTTTCCGAGTTGAGCTTGTTAGAAAGTGTTAGGTTCTAGCCGACAAGAGTAGGATCCTGTGTAGTTCTAGTTCGCGTTATCCGGACTAGTAGGACTAGGTGAGAACTCGATTTTGGATATTGGGTATGGATTTGTGCAGAAAAGTAAAGAGATAGAAAGTCTTTAGGAGGGGGATGTGTTTACATAGTTTACAAGTCTAGTAAAGGATTTGGGTTGAGCAAAGTAAAAAGAGATATTGGTTCTGGGCATAAAATAAAAAGATTAGACAAAGAAAAAAAACGAACCATAGTGATAATAAAGATTTCCCAATCCGCTAGAATGAAAAGAAGTGAACTCCTCCTAAGACTAAGTGTAGAAAATTTGAGATGAAGTTTCTGATGAAGGGTAGAGATAGGACCAACTTCGGTTTGGAGTGTTCTTTGGGTAGACAGGACGCTGCTCTTGTATGTATCAGTTGGTTTCAACCTTTAGCCTTCTCTTAAGCTCAACTCCTTTTCGTGAGAGAACCTTGTTCTGTATTGATAAAACCACGTGATGAGGAGACCATCTATGTCTCGAACCTTTACCTTAGCCAAATGAGTTCAATAACATTGTTTATCTTGATTCATGGTTCTCTGTTAATGAATGTTAAAGGGGATGATTGATAGGATTGCATGTGTAGATTTGAAAAAAAGTTCCTTATCATAGAACTAAAAACAAGGACCTTGATTCTAACTACTCTATTTAGCATGTTTTAGGTTCTGAGACCCCATCTTCACACCTCTTCTCCATACTCTATTCTTGATTGTTTGCTTGAGGGCAAGCAAAGAGTAAGTTTGGGGGAGTTGATATGTCTATAATTTGTCTCTCCTTAGCCTATTTTTATCATGCATTTAGTTAGGATAACTCATTGGTTTGCATCATTTTCTAGTTCTTTCTATACACTTTGCACGTCTAGGTAGCTCTTGCATCATCCTTGCATACATTGTGCATCTTGGAGTATTTCAGGTATTTAGGAAACGTTGGAAGCCATTCTCGTCCGAGCCATGGTCACCATCTTCGTTTCGTCCGAGCCATGGTCACCATCAGCGTTTTGTCCGAGCCATGGTCACCATCTGCGTTTCGCCCAAGCCATGGTCACCATCTTCGTTTCGTCCGAGCCATGGTCACCATCTCTATTTCGTCCGAGCCATTGTCACCATCTCCGTCTCATCCGAGCCATTGTCACCATCTCCGTTCCGTCCGAGCCATCCGTTCGAGCCGTCCCACTCGAGTGGGATTTAGCTTTCGACGTCTTCATCAAAGTTGTAGGGAATTGAATTATCTTTCCAACGACGTTTATTTCAAGTCAATCGGAGGTGTGGTTCAAGAGTTATCATCGTTTTAGTGGATGCGTATACACCACGCTCGAGCCATGCTCCTCAGCAACGCACTTCAGCTTGTTTGATCGAGCTATGATTCCCCGCCACGCACTCCAGCTTGCTTGATCGAGCCATGCTCCCCAGCATCCGTCCGAGCCATGATGACATTGCATTCCATTCGACGCACACGGACTCGATCGCACATGTGGGGAAGAAAGACGTTTGGTTTCACACGCTTCAGGAGATTACCGAACCGACGCTTTACCTTGTCGTTTTAAGTTTTAGGGCTTTCCATGTTGGACTACTATATATTTATTTTGTTAAGTCTTTGCAGAGACATCTTATCCTTTAATCTCGTTTTTCGTTCCCAGAAGGTTTCTGAACCTAGCCACCAATACGTTCTGAGACTTGTATTCCGATACTTTTGAGTTTTATTCAGATTTTGCATTTGATTCCTTCTACAAAGTTGTTCATCTTATTTTTGACTACCTTATTATGCTTGATTCAATGATTTCTGTTTTTGCATCCTTTACTATGATTTTCGGATCTGAGTAGTGTGTTAGTTCTTGAGGATGGGATAGATTAGGCGGAGGATCTTAGGATGTGGAGTGTTTAAGCTTTGATTGTAAGATTCCCTTCTGGACTAGAGTTAGAATTGCTAGTTTCTCTCTGATCAATTGGAACTAGGTTCGAGACATTTCCACACCCAAAAGGTGTTTGATGAAATGTCGACCAACTAGTGCCGAGACTTACGTTCCTAGCCTAAGAGATTAGTTGTTTAGGATGTTTGTTGACGTGAATGGACTTGTTTGTCATGCCTGCTCAACCACGTTTCTCTAGCGAGAGCTAGGTATGGAAGTGGTTGAGTCTGAGTAGCTTTCACCAAGGGATTGGATTAGCTAAATTGTGATGTTCATTGTTTAGGGATACTTTGCTTGTGATATGTTAAAAACTCCATAGACTAGGATACTCCACCGACATCAATTACCCCATCCTTAGGACGTCTTTCTTTCTGCTTTTTATTACATTCCTGGAACTGTTTCGTTTGTTCATGCTCAGAATCTTTTACGTTTTTATTCACTTTCGCTTCTTGTCATGTATTCTTGTTTCTAGTTCTGTGACTCATTTCCGTTTCGCATTTTCATCATTCTAGGACTGTTAGATAAAAACGTTCTTCGAACTAGCTTGACTTGTGATAGCTTGATTGCATTTTGAGTGATAGTAAACATTCCCAACTGGATTGACACCTTAAGTACTACAACTACAAAAGGTTAATTGAACCTGCTAGGAGACACAAAAATCTTAGTATCATCTGCAGACGGGGTTTCTGTAGATCCAGAGAAGATTCAGGCTATCAGAGATTAGCCTAGACCGCAGAATGCCACAGAGATTAGGAGTTTTCTGGGGTTGGCAGGGATACTACAGGAGATTTGTGCAGGGGTTTGCAAGTAGAGCACGTCCTATGACTAAGTTGACAGGGAAGGATGTTCCTTTTTTCTGGTCAGAAGAGTGTGAGGAAGGCTTTGCAAGCCTGAAGGAGATGTTGACCACTGCGCCAGTGTTGGCTTTGCCTGAGCAGGGAGAACCCTATGTGGTTTATACAGATGCATCTAGAGTTTGTTTGGGGTGTGTTCTGATGCAGCATGGGAAGGTGATTGCCTATGCTTCGCGGCAGTTGCGGGTGCATGAAGGCAACTATCCTACTCATAACTTGGAGATGGGTGCTGTAGTTTTTGCCATGAAGATTTGGAGATCTTATCTTTATGGTGCAAAGGTACAGGTGTTTACAGATCATAAGAGTCTGAAGTATATATTCACTTAGCCTGAGTTGAATTTGAGGCAGAGGCGGTGGATGGAGCTTTTAGCAGACTATGATTTGGAGATAGCCTATCACCCTGGTAAGGCTAACACAGTTGCAGATGCTCTAAGTCGGAAGAGGGTAGCTTCGGCTCAGGAGCACGAGATGGAATCTCTGGTAGGGGAGATTAGTGCGTTGCGCTTGTGCGCTGTTTCACAGGAACCGTTGAGTTTGGAAGCAGTAGATAGAGCAGATCTTCTGAGTAGGGTACGGTTGGCTCAGGAGAAGGATTTGGGGCTGGTGAATGCCTCCAAGGATATTGATTCAGAGTATCAGGTCTCAGATAATGGTACTATCTTGGTGCATGGTCGGGTTTGTGTGCCTAAGGATGAGCAGTTGAGAGAGGAGATTCTGAGAGAGGCTCATGCGAGCAAGTTGTCCGTTCATCCAGGAGCGACTAAGATGTACCGTGATCTCAAGAGGTACTATCATTGGGTCGGGATGAAGAAGGATGTGGCTAGTTGGGTTTCGAGGTGCGATGTGTGTCAGCTAGTAAAGGCTGAGCATCAGGTTCCTAGCGGTTTACTGAAGAGGTTGCCCATTCCTGAGTGGAAGTGGGATATGATCACCATGGATTTTGTGGTAGGATTGCCAGTGTCACGGACCTTTGATGCTATTTGGGTCATCGTGGACCGGTTGACTAAGTCGGCACATTTTCTTGCCATTAAGAAGTATGGTGCCAGCGAGCATTGTGTCTGACAGAGATTCTAAGTTCACTTCGGTGTTCTAGAAGGCATTTCAGGCAGAGATGGGCACTAAGGTGCATATGAGTACAGCTTATCATCCCCAGACAGATGGATTGTCTGAGAGGACGATCCAAACGTTGGAGGATTTGTTGAGGATGTGTGTATTGGATTGGGGTGGCCATTGGGCAGATCACCTGAACCTGGTAGAGTTTGCTTACAACAACAATTATCAGGCGAGTATTAAGATGGCTCCTTATGAGGCTTTGTATGGGAGACCATGTCGTACACCATTATGCTGGACTCAGGTGGGGGAGAGGAGCATGTTTGGTGCTAGTTTTGTTCAGGAGACCTCAGAGAAGATTCGGGTTCTCAACCTGAACATGAAGGAGGCTCAGGATAGGTAGAGGAGTTATGCTGATAGGAGGAGGAGAGATCTTGAGTTTCAGGTAGGAGACATAGTATACCTCAAGATGGCCATGTTGCGGGGTCCGAACAGGTCATTGTCAGAGACTAAGTTGAGTCCGAGGTATATGGGTCCATTCAAAGTGATTGAGCGGGTTTTACCAGTGGCATATAGATTGGAGATACATGAGGTGATGCGTGCATTCCATAAGGTTTTCCATGTGTCTATGTTGCAGAAGTGTCTCTGTGAGGGTGAGCAGGTGTTGGCTAAGATTCCTGAGGATCTTCAGCCTAACATGACATTGGAGGCGAGACCAGTGAGGGTTCTCGAGAGGAGGATCAAGGAACTTTGGAAGAAGAAGATTCCTTTGATGAGAGTCTTGTGGGACTATGATGGTGTTGAGGAGAAGACTTGGGAACCTGAGGCAAAGATGAAGGGAAGGTTCAAGAAGTGGTATGAGAAGCAAGCCTGGTCCCATCTGTAATCCGTGGCTGGAGCGGGAATGGAGTATTCCAGCCCATCTCTCTTGTTACTCGGTCGCTTGGGGTGGTTGGTTTTGCGACTCAGTAACAAGATGAGGTGGTGTTCGGGGTACAAAGTTTCCGTGAGGCGGGGTTTGGAGGAAAGTTTCCTGAAATAGAAGTTTCCAAAAATGGAAAGTGCTAAATATGGAAAGTTTTACGAGAGTTAGAATTTGTCCATTTTAGCGGTGGGGAGCCTTGGAGGGGCTTGTGTGTGGCCTTAGTGGCAGACTTTTGAGTCAGTGTGCCCGTGTGTGGCGGTCTTTTTAGACATTGTGTGGTCTTTGTGACGGGCTTTTTAGCCAGAGTGTCTTTGTGACGGTCCTCTTTAGGACATTTGTTTGGCCTTGGTGGCGGTCCTCTTTAGGACGTTTGTTTGGCCTTTGTGGCGGGCTGTTTAGCCAGAGTGTCTTTATGACGGTCTTTCGAGACAGATGGTCTTTGTGACGGTCCTTCGGGACAGATGGTCTTTGTGACGGGCTTTTTAGCCAGAGTGTCTTTGTGACGGTCCTCTTTAGGACATTTGTTTGGCCTTGGTGGCTGTCCTCTTTAGGACATTTGTTTGGCCTTGGTGGTGGTCCTCTTTAGGACATTTTGTTTGGCCTTGGTGGCGGTCCTCTTTAGGACATTTTTGATTGGCCTTTGTGGCGGCCCTTGTGGCGTGTATATGATCCTTGTGTGGTCATGAGGTATTCCTGTTAGGGGATATGTGGTTGGTAGGACATTGTGATGTTTTTACGCGAGCCACTGGAAGGAAACCTGGATAGGGATGGGACTCAGATGTGTTCAGAATCGTTTGCTCGCGACTCTTGGGGCCGTGGAGACGGTTGCACGGGAGTCCTTGGCTGATGGTTGTTCGAGATACGAGGACGAATCTAGATTGGTGGGGGAGAATTGTAACATCCGTGAACCAAAATCCCGGTTTGGGAGTTGCATCGGTCGATGCAGGTTGTGCATCGGTCGATGTAGGTTGTGCATCGGTCGATGCAGGTTCAATTCTGTGCGTTTTGACTTAAGTCAAACGCTGCGTTTTGGGTTAAGGAAAACCCTCAGAGTCAAGTTTTGTCTCATTCGTGGTTGTGTGGCCGTTTTTGAGAAAAGAGAAAGGGAGAAAAACTGTTCTTGAGTGTTCTTGAGAATTCTGGGAGATTGGAGGCGTTCCAGTAGAGATCTGTAGCTGGGATCGTTGTAGGAGCTTCCTAGAAGCGTTTTCTTCCTTGTGTTAGGTTCAGATTCGTCTTGGCAAAGGTAAGTGCATGACCATGGCTTATCTAAGCTAGAGATCTCTCTGATTTGCTTGTTATGTGTTATTAGGCTGGTTAGATTGTTATTTGGGACGTTAGGAAGCTTTCTTGTGGCTTGGGATCGAGTTTCGTGGTTGCAGGAACAAAGATCCGGCGAGAAGCTTCGGAGGAAAACGATGCTCGGCATTGCATCGGTCGATGCACTTTGTGCGTCGGTCGATGCAAATGCGAGGACGGCGCGTAAACTCTAGGGTTTTCGTGTTATGTCGAGCATGCATTGGTCGATGCATATCTTGCGTCGGTCGATGCATATCTTGCATCGGTCGATGCAAGTTAATCTTGCGTCGGTCGACGCAGATCTTGCGTCGGTCGACCCAACCTCCATCTGGTGTCGGTCGATGCATGTTGGTATCGATCGATGCTGAGTCCTGGTTTGTTATTGTTGATTGTTGAATGTTGTTTGATGGTTAGAGATGTCTCTATTGCTTGTGTGTATAGCCCAGTAGATGGGAGGATTGCCTTACTGAGTGTTTATAAAATACTCATGCATTTCAATATGTGTTTGTGGTGCAGGTAAAGGCAAAGTGTGATCGTGGAATCTAGGCAATGAAGAGGAGGATGTTCTAGGGACTCGGTTTGATGTTGTCTGGCTTGCTAGGTTGCTAGAGTTGAGTCATTAGAACATTGCTAGGTTGCTAGTTCTATGATTTCTACTATTTGATTATTGGATATTGTTGATGTTATGATTATTGGTTATTATTGGATTATTATTTGGATATTGATTGGTATTGGTTATTCCGCTGTTGGTTGTGATTGTGGTTAGATGGCTAATGGGTATGAGACCACTAGTTGTAGTTTATTATTATATTATATTATATATTTATTATTTATTATTATTAAAAAAAAAGGTTGGTCGTTACACAGATGGGTTTCAAATTTCAGCATAAGCGATTTCTTTGACTTGAGGAGCTTGTGTATTGAATATAATCCAATCTTAGAATTTAGTTGTTGAGTCGTTGAAGGAATCATAACATCATCCTCAGGACCATCCTCATTGTAGTATTCTTTAGGTTTAACCTGTTCAATATTTTTTTTTATAAAGAAAAGTAATAATTAAAACATAGAATTATTATCAATTCTCATATAACATCATTATTTAAATAATCTACATGAAATTTAAGCTAAAAATAAAAATTAAACAATTTCGTTTCTATATTCCCAAAAATATACATGGCTATTAACGATCATAGTTATCCTGCAAATATGGCTATCCAAGTATAATCAACTTATGAAAATAAATTATATATAATAGAAATAATTTAACATGTTAATCATTCCGATTATATAAAATAATATCTGATATTAATTAGAAACAAATTTATTGATCGATATTATCTATTACATTAACAGAAAAATAAAAGAATAATAAGATCCGTATGCAATATATGTTTTTTAAAAAGATGGAAGATAAATATAAAAATATATTATAAATATTCGATTGAAGAATTTTTTTTGAATGTTATTATAATTTTGAGAACATAATAAAATAATTAAATTTATAACCTCATCAAAAAAGCATAATTATTATACTTTTTCGAAAGGTGAACCAACAACAACTAAAGCTTTATGATTTATGGACTTGCTTTCTAAGAAACCACTATACGAACAAAAAAATAAAAAGAATTAGTCGATTAATCATAAAAACAGAAAATGAGAATACAAATAAAAAATGTTGAGAAGATGATGAAATAATTAAACGTAAAACCTCAACCAAAAAAGCACAATATTATACATTTTTTGGAAGCTGAACCAACAACAACCAAAGCTTTATGATTTATTAATCTTGCTTTCCAAGAAACCAAAATACGAACATAAAAATATAAAGAATCAGTCGATTAATCATAAAAATAGAAATTCGGAATACAAATAAATTTTTTTGTGAACATGATTAAAGAATTAAACGTAAAACCTCAACAAAAAAGCACGATATTATACATTTTTTTTAAGGTGAACCAACAACCAAAGCGTTATGATTTTTGGATCTTGCTTTCCAAGAAACCACTATATGAACAGGAAAATAAATGGGATCAATCGATAATCATAAAAAACAGCAAGATCGGAACACAAATATAAATTTGAGAACATGATGAAAGTATATTTGAAATTGAGAAAACTATAAATTTAATAGAAGAGAGTTTTTTTGAGAACATGATTAAAGAATTAAACGTAAAACCTCAACCAAAAAGCACAATATTATACCTTTTTGTAAGGTGAACCAACAACAACCAAAGCGTTATGATTATTGGATTTTGCTTTCCAAGAAACCACTATATGAACAGGAAAATAAACATGATCAGTTGATGAATCATAAAAAATATCAAGATCGGAATACAAATATAAATTTGAGAACATAATTAAGAATTATTGAAATTGATAAAACTATAAATTCAAGAGAAAAGAGTTTTTTTTTTTTTTTTTTTTTTCTTTGTTGAGTTATGGTGAAAGCAAACGATATCATTGTATTTATAGTTGTAAATGATCTATCTTTTTAGGGTTTCTAGTAAGGAGGTGTATTGTCATCAGTTTTTTTCCTGCAGAAGCCCATTAATCTATAAACAATCTAAGCCCATTAATTATCTCAAATATGTAGAATTTACAGTATAAAACAGAACTATAGTTGTAAAAGGGGTGTTTTCCAGGAAATTTAGGGATTAAATTAGCAAATTCTAGTTTTGCAAATAACTTTTTATGTAATTAGATTATTTTTAAATCGATTTTTGATTTATTTTTAATGCAAAAATAGGTAAATTTACATTCAGGGGCAAAATATTTCAACGTCAAGGGCAATTGGTAAAATGGTAAAATTTTGCTGAGATTGAATATGAGACGTTTTCACTTTTCGTTTAATATAATTGATTTAATTATGTGAAGATTTTGTATCTATATCCGGATTATATATAAAAAAAGGGAAAAACAGATTTGATCAATATCCAAAATTTGTACTATTTTTTTTTATCAATTTCTTTTTTTTTATTCAATTATTTCTTATAACTTTTTGGTTTGTAAAGTTTTAATGAGGCAGTATCCTCAAGCGTATTATGGTGATCTTTTAGCATCTACACGTTATGTCATCCAAGGGGGAGTGTTGTAAATCATTTAGGATAAATTTTTATAATCGGCCCACTTACATGTCCAAGACCATAAGGCCCATCGGTTTAAGATTAGTTGTGATAAGGCTTTGCCTACTACTATATATATGTTGTACTATTCGACTGAATCAATAAGAATAAGAAGAGAGAATTACAACCTTTCGAGTTCTCTACTTTCACAACACGTACAACTAAACGATGTTATCTCTCTTTTCACACTATACTATGTTGTATATCATTAAGGGATTTAATTCTCTTGTGCCCTTAGCTTTGACCAAAAAAACATTTCTCAAATCTCTTACTTATCATATTTTTTTTATTTTTTATTTTTTTTTTTTGTAATCAGAAAATTACAAAACTACCTTGCAACCCTTAAGACTTATCAATATTTACTGATCCCAAACATTGTTTTGTCCAATAGCATAAGGCCATAAGCTATTATTTTTTTTAGCAAAATGTTATAAGAACTATATATTATCTAAAAAGCAACATAGTTACTAATAATAATATACATATGCATTAGATTTCTTATATAGCTTACATCCTTAAAGATCTTGGAATAGATAGAAAAATTTATTATCATATTCTTAAAAATATATGATGAATTTTATTGAAATATTTTACATATATTAGACATAAAAGAAAATATTTGAATGACATATTCAAATCGAATAATGTGTCTTTTAATAATATTTAGGTTATGATTGGTGACTTATTTCTGCTATGATAAATGGTAAACTATATATATATATATATATATATATATTATCAGTTGAGATAGTCAAAAATAAAAGATAAATGGTAAGAAATCGATGATAAAAAAAATAGTCATTAAGATTATACGTTAGAACTATCAACGTATTTAGTGGGTAAAACTAAAGTAATAGTCTCTCCGTTTTATCAAAAGTATATTTTTGGCATTTTTTTTTTGTTACCAAAGAGTGTCATTTTATATTTTCAATGAAATTTTGAAAATTAAATCTCTTTTTTTATCTTTATTATTTGAGATTTTTAATTGGAGAGAGAAAAATTTTAAATGTATTTATAAAAGGTAAAATAAAAATGTATATAGTTTTCTTAATTTGTGTGCATTGTGTCAAAATGACATTATTTGTGAAACAGAGAGAGTAGATATATATATATATATATATAGATATATAAATTTAATTTTCCTTTTTGGTAATTTAGATATTTTTTCAAGCTAATTACATGAATTAAGCTATATGAAATACCGGTAAGAAAAATTATAGTAATTTACTCATTAATTTGACCATTCAAACTCTTTTTTAGTAATTTTTAGAATTTAAAGCTTAATAAAATTTAAACAACTAAAATTTCACTTATAAATATATCAACTTCTTGTTTCTCATATTTCTTTACCGTTAAAAAACAGATTTTACCACCTTTTTTTTGTCAAGGCAGATTTTACCACCTTATATCACTACATTTTCCCTATACACACACACACACACATGTATGGACATGAATTTTTGGCTTTTGAGAACTCCATAGGAACGTAATACGGGGAACAGAGTTCCAGCATTTGGAAACTAAAGCCCTATCATACTACCATGGATCTATAGGGTTAAGCTTTTAAGACCTTTAATATTTTTGATTACACCAAGACTAATTCTTTAATATCATCTAAACGTTTAGGTTTTGTAGTGTTCCCTTTTGTAGCAAAATACAATTGTTCCGTATATGGCAAAAGAGTGTAGACTCTTCACATGTCGTTATGATTCCCTTCCTCCCTTCTTGTGTCTCTCTCAGGGTGCATTCATTTAACTATTATTTATTTCTTACATGTAGTATAATATAACTATAATTAATACTCCCTCTGTTTCACAAAAAGTGTCATTTTAGAGAAAATTTTTTTGTTACATAAAGAGTGTCATTCTACATTTCCAATGTAGTTTTTAATGATATATTTTATTTTTTACCCCTAAACTCAAAGCTCTTTTCATTGAATATAAATAATTAACTACTTATTAAATAGGAGCAAACATGTATAATTCAAACTTTTCTTAATTTGTATGAAATGTGTCAGAAGGACACTCTTTATGAAACGGAGGGAGTAATGTTTTTTTGATTAAAAACAATTCCCAGGCAAAAAAAAGTTCTGGTTCAACACAAACGTACACATGTATGCGTAGCGTACCCCTAATAATTGAGTATTATTATTATTATTATTATTATTATTATTATTATTATTATTATTATTATTATTATTATTATTATTATTATTATTATTATTATTATTATTATTATTATTATTATTATTATTATTTTGAATGATACCGGATTATATACAGGGCCTGTGCAGCATGTCTCCTAATTTTTTTTTTTAATTTTTTTCTTTAAGATTTCAGGTCCTATATTTTAGATTTTTTATAATTTAGGATCCTAAAGTTTGAAATATTGTAAATAAAACCTTAGTTTTGTGGAAATTTTTTTTTTGGCACAAGGTCTCAAAAAAGGTTGAGCCGGCCCTGATTATATATATGATAAGTTTCGAATACAATACATTTTGAGCCTCATTAGTGAGCTTTCTTTTTGAGGAGGGTGAGAACTGTAGAAAGGCTATACCAACACTTAGTAGGCTGGAAGTTTGCGAACGAATGGTAGAGATAGGATCCTGAGGAAGCTGATGAATGAGAAATTTTAGTATGAAGAAATATAATTTTTACTAGTTGTAGTACATTATGAAAAAATTAAGGTATATTTATACACATGTAAGTATATGTGAACAAAGCAACAAACAACATGTGAGAGATACCCAAATACACGACCTATACGCTCGACAAATAGATGTTTAGTGCTGTGAAACGACCAACATTAAGAAAGAAGTGCTAGTAATCTACGGGATAACACTAAATTTAATATCAGCTAAACCAAAGTGCTCATAGGGCATTGTATATAATATTCGCTTCGATCTACCCATCTTGACTTAATATGATTCAATTTCAAACTCTGGATAACAAAACATTTACATAAGAGATTTAAGAGCAGCTAAAGACTACTGGTTATTAAAAACTTTTAAATCTCGGGTATACTCTCCATTCTATAAAAATTAAAACATACTTATCTGTACTTTTACAAAAATAAATATATGTTGTGTACATATTAAAAAATACGTATTAATATTTTAAATACTACGAAGTAAAAAAATCAATATATGAATTTTGAAAAGATGTTGTAATTTTATAAATTCTTGTAAAGCTGATTTAGGAAGATTTTTTTTAAAAAGAGATACATGATTAACTCTCAAGCGGATAAATAAGAAATGTAGATTGTATATATCATGGATCAATTTTTGTTGGACATACTATTTCTTTGTCAACTTGACTGCTCGTTTGAATTCGAATCCGATTTCATATAAAGTGGAAGATCACTTGTAAGTTGTAACTATTAATGCAATTTTAGTAAAACCTATAAATATATTTGGATGCATAAGTTGGTTCTCCCGTTTAGACCAAAAAAAAAAGGTAATAATTTTTGCTATTTTGGACTGTGGCTGAGCGAGTGATGTCGCGGATGAACAATCTATCTATACTATTAAAATAGTATAGGGAAGCATTTTTAATGAGTAGACATAGATTAAGAGATTATTACATGAAATGCCATGGAAAACAGAATAAGAATATTTATAAATCAGTATCCAAACAGATTGATATTTAATAGACATCAATCTGTTTATGGAAATTGAATAGACGTCAATTTGTTTATGGAAATATCCAATCAACAAGATAATAATTATCTAATGTTTATGGAAATTAAATTAAAAATAATAATAATTACCTATATTAACAGAAATAATTTAAATTTGTTGCCATAAAAATTAAAATCTTAAATTCGAAATTACATATATGTAAATATATTTAATTTTCTAATATATTTTGAGATATTTCTGGAAACAAATATTTAATTTTAATATAATGATAACTATTTAACTGGGTAAGAAGTAGTCCAGATTAATTTGTTAACATAAATAACGTGGTTAATTAAAGAAAAAAATATTGGATTATCAAAAATGGAAATAAATAACGTTATGTAATTAGATTTGTTCAAAAAAACTAAAATTATTTTTATGAATTAAAACAATAATTACAAATAAGACAACAATAACCAATGAAAAATAGTTATAACCGGAATATGTTCTTTTCTATTGATTTCAAAATGAAAGCATTTCAAAAATATATTCAGCTTATAGATAAAAATAAATTATTTTTAAAAAATTTATGGAATTTTTAATGTTTAATTAAATAGCAGATCTACTAAATATGACGAATAATTAGGAAATTTATATGGGCAAATTTCTGGTGGCGAAATTTGTGGACGAACAATTAGGAAATTTATACAATGCTTTGGGCAAAAAATATCTTAACAATAAATGAAAAATCACAAACATATATTTAACTTATGCCATACCATTTTCCTATATATATAACAAAGTATTTGTGTTTAAATCCTAGATTATTCTTTTTTGGTGTTCAATTTTGATAGCACATATATTTGTTTTGTTCTATTTGCTAATTGAAGTATAATCTAATTTTGAAGTTTATTATTATTTTTGATTTCAACGTTCGAATGGTTCAACGTTCGAATGGAGCAGGGATACAGTTGTTTCTCCCCCTTGTGTGTTAGTATCTCTTCAAAACTATGGTACTTTGATCTATTTATTTTTGAATATTACTTAGTTTGTTGATTTGGTGGATTTTATATTATGTTAAGTTTGATCTTCATTTTGCATGACACACCCTTTGATTAAAAGAGTTTACAAATTGATTTCCCTTTATTAAATCATCAAAAAAGTTATCAGGATATTAAGAAGAACATGAAGAGTTGTTCATAGAAGCCTACAAAACTATCTTTTTTTTCTTTTTCAAAACGAAATTGTTTTTTAGTTTCATGTTAATAAATCTTTATGTTCATACAGAGAATAAATGACTACTAAACTTGAAAAGTATGTACAATTCCAACTCATCCTAAGACAAGAATCACACAAGAAAAAAATATGAAAATCATTTTAAAAAAGCTTGGCTGCAATCATCAAACACACATAAAGATGTCCATATTTTTTTGTGAGATTAGTAGTGTGAAGGAGAAAGCATGTAGGTCTAAACATGGAATTGTAAAATCAATGGACTTTAATTATGACGTGAAAAATATACTTCACTTGGGATTAATTTTATTGTATTTAGACTTTTCAACAGGCAACATGTTGTATAGAAAATTTATGCATCCATCCACACATTTAGTGTAAGATATATTTGTGTGGTATAAAATATAAAGTATTTATTAATATATTTTACAAAGAAATTGTAAATTCACATTTTTTGTTTTATATTTTACCAAGTGTATAATAATATTATTGAATGAAGGAAAAAAATCGACTTCTGGAATATCAATAATAGTTTTATACCCAATACTTTTGAAAATCATTTTTTAAAGTTTCTATAACATTAGATTATTAAAATCGATATTTTATATATGTACACTTATTTAATTTGATGGTATATTATTTGTTATTTCGAAAAACGACCATCTAATTTAATCTGTTCCATAAAAGTCATCATTTATTTTTTATTTCAAATTTTTTAAAAAAAAAACTAATTAATTCTGATTATAATAAATAGATTAAAACCAACAAAATTGAATTTTTAATTATATATATTTTTTTCAATTATGAAAACAGTTATTATATTTGTAGTATATAATTTAACCACGATTTACTATTTTATAAAATAGTATATCCTTTATATAAATTTTGGATTCTAGATTCATCAGTATCTCAAAAAATTAAAATATTATCGATTTCCAAAATATTAATTTAAAATATATACAATGTTGAAACTTTTGCCGTTTTGGTTCATTAGTGGAAAAAACAATTTTAAACAGTTAAAAATAGTTTTAGTGGATTAATATCATAACTGCTATGATTCTAATAAATTCAATGGTGAAAGGATTATTATTTCATTTTCACACTTTTAGAGAAAACTAATATAATTTTATGTTATAGATCTTATACAACTAAATATATCTATAAATAAAACCCACACATATGTGATCCAAAACACTTACTTATTTCCTTATCTGATAAACTAAAATATATGAAATGTGTATTTATTATTATAACCACAATTATGAGATGAAAAATCATATCTAGGACAGGATATACTACTTTTGTTTATTTTCTGTCCTGAAATAGATGTACCGTTTATCTCTTATTGTTTTTTTAATGTAGTTATCTTTACATATAATAAAAAACAAACTGATTACTTTTTTAGTTTAAACCAAATTATAAACAAATCGAGTACTTAACTGGTATGAGTTCGGTTATATGAATGTTAACATTCCTAAAAAAATAATGTCTACAAACATAACTCCACATATATGTAATATATTATAAATCTAATAGCAAACTTAGTTTTTGAAATTAATTCCGCACGTACGTGCGAGTCTGAATCTAGTTATAAATTTATAAGTATAACATTTTGGGTAAGTTTATAACTATACTTATACATTATAAATTTATAATTTATAATTTACCGGATGAACTTTACCCAAAATGTTATACTTATAAATTATAAATTATAAATTTACCGGATAAACTTTACCCAAAATGTTATAATTATAAATTTATAATTTATAATTTACCGGTAAACTAAGTGATTAATATTCGAAGAAATGAATTATATGTAATGACCCAACAGATAAACATGCCAAGTGTGTCGATCGGTACTAATGCTTCGCATAGTGTAAGTTTTCCTAGACTTCTTGAAAAACCAATTGCATCCAATTTTGGGATGCATGACTAAACAAGTTTACACAGCACGATCTATATGCCTAATATGACCCTAAACATAAATCCAACCTCGATAGAATAACCACATGCCACACATTTCTAGCAACCTAGCGAATCACACAATCTAGGATTCAAATTTATAGCAATCAATCACACACATGCCTCACTAACTCTTCCTCTTCATGTTGTGCACCACCCACTTCTCAACTATGGCCCCAAGTCCATCGTTAGTCAACCAGCCTACTGCTGGATGGACTATCGACCATGTCGGAACTCTCACGCCCGCTATGCCATGCACTCACATGCGACAGAAATTTAAGGGAGATGAAGAGCAGATGAAGGAGAAGTAAAGACAAATTTTTGATCGCTAGCCCCTGTCGCAGCCACCCTCTCCCGAACAGGGCCTTAATCATTCCAAGTTGAGGTTCAATAATTAATACAAAGGTACTATTTCAGTGGTGTAGAGGAAAAAATAGCGTACAAAACCGCTGGATTTTGATGAAAATACCAACTTAACCAAACTATAAATGGGGCTTAGATTGCTGGATATTTACCGACACATGCTTTTGGTGTCTTCTACAAGACACAAGATAGTTTACAAACAGAACGTCACCCAATAACAACAACCCGGAAACAGCCGATGCCTAAAAGTCGTTAGCTTTCCTTCGTAGTTCGTTTAACTCATTCTCGATCTCCGAGTCCTTAAAAGGGTATCTTGTGCTAGCTGAGACGGTGCTTCTCCCTGCAGGGAGCTCTCCTTTCTGCATCATATCATATAAACAGAGGATAACTATGAGACGTTCGTATTTACAAACTCCTAATTTAAGTGAAGTAGAACGTTAGTAACAAAGTAGGATATAGTCAGAAAAATGTTAGTACCAAAGTAGAATATAGTCAAATATGAAATAAAAGAGTATGGTAACCATGGAAGTAATTAGAGGAATCAGAGTTGTTGTTTTCTCTTTTCAGTTTACTCGACGAGAAACCAAATCTCTCTTTTCAGTATTCAGTATCATAGTTCACTGGAACACTGGAACCATCCAAACTTGCCGAATCCGTCTTTGCGTATAGTAATTTGGATTGTGATAGCTTGTGAACCCGATTTTTGAGAGAGTCATGGAATTTTATACTCCAACGAACAAATAAGACATCAACGTGTTACAAACCTTTGAGCTTCCGGACAACTCTTTCTTCAAGTTTGCGAGATCATCATCCACAGATGAAGTCTCAAGCATTTGAAACTGCAAGTCACAAAGGAGAACAAGTTAATGTCAAGATGGTTGTATATTTTGAAGTTTGTCTGCTACCACGAAAAGCTTAGCTCAAATAAAACAAATCAAACATTTAGTAAATGAGATTGGGCTATCCTGTGATAGAAATACTAAGACAAGAGATAGAAAACCACCAACCTTCCCCTCGAGTTCATCAGTTCCAATCTGAGTAAGTGCATCTGCTTCAGACTCCATAGCCATCACTGTCAAGCACTTTCTAAATTTAGCCTCAACCAGAATAGCCATACATCAAAAAGAAGATGTGGAGTATTTTTACAATAAAAAATTCTAACTGCAAATTCTGATACCAGTAACTTAGAAATTTACCGAAAAAAAATAAAGGGAATATTCCTGCAGGTACGAATATAAATCAATCCCATTTTGAAAAAGATAAAAGTTCATGGTCACCAGAACTTAACCAAATTGCTAGAAATAGCAAAAACAAAACTTATCCAATGTCACGTAAACAAGAAAGGATTCCACTAAGTTTATCCTTTCCTTTGACGTCGCATTGCCCACATTATATTAGTGCTCCACTGTTTTGCATCAGCTAACTACAACACTAATTCCAGACCCACATTTCCCAGAATCTGAAGCACTAAACATTCCCTAGGTATCATCAAGTAATCTAATCTAACTCATAGAGAGAAAGTAACACGTCTTTGGAAGAAGTAAACTTTCTAGTGTACTTACTTTCAAAGACTGAATGGGTACATTTATATTATCCTCCTAACTCTAGTCAAAATTTCAAAATCAGAAAAGAATAATGGGCTAATTGCTGACAGTAATGCATAGACATGTTCCCTAAGTTTTGCTCAATTTGGAGGATTACAAGATTGTACCTTTCTCCTCCATTTTTTCAAAAGCTGAAAGAGCACCGCTTGTATTTACTGTCCCTATCATCTCTTGCACTTTCGTTGCAGTCCTAGCAGTAATATAGAAAACAAAAGAGTTGGGACAACATATAAATTAAGAAGAACAAGCTTCCCATTAAGGATAATAAGGAACCAATACAAACTTGGCAGTTCGAGCACGTGCAAGGAGCGTATCTTTCTTTGCTTTTGCCTCTTGTATCTTGCTCTCCAAGAGCTGCAATAAAAAAGGGACAACAACAAAGATTTTTACAGAACTCAGTTTTCTAAGAATTAAACTTCGTCCTAAGCAATTTCAGCTACGGAGAAGGAGGCATTCTGAAAATGAATATAAGAATCTGAATCATCTTCTACATAATGTCCATACAGATACATTAGTTTTGTAGAGTAATGCATTGACGAGAAATTTCATTTAGTTATAGCCCTAAAGAATCCTACAGTTTACAGTTAGTATAAGTATATGGATAAAAATGGTGATAACTAACCCTTGTATTCGAAACAAGATTGTCGACAACACCTTTCTGTTGATCTAGTTGAGTTTTCAGAGCACTAGCGTTGTCCTGTTAAGAACAAAAAGTGAACAAATAAATAACTTCAAAACCAAAATTTCTAAGGCAATAGGTCTTTTTGTAATGCATTTAAAAAAATTTGAAAAGGTATTAGCATTCAAAAGTTAGAGATAATGTTCTGTATTGCCTTCAGGTCTTAAGCCATTTGCAAAGTTTATACAACCAGAAACAGTAAAACGAAAAGAAAAAAAAAGCCATACAGTCCATTGCTCAAACAAATGCACATAAAAGATGATAGCCAACATTCTGAGAAATAGAAAACACAGAAGGATCGTTTTTGGTCATTTCCGTAGTGCTACACATGTCCAAATTCTTATTTGGTCAGACGCAGAGACCATAGTCAACATCCTAATACGTAGAACACAGAAGGATCATTTTTGGCTGCATCCGCAAGTATTAAATATGTCCAAATTCATATTTGTTCTGACACTAGAACCACCTTAACAAACTCAAGAAACAAGATCGTTTAACAGAATTCAAGTAATTATAAATACTGCCAAGCTCTGTTGCATCTAAAATGATTAACATGTGGTCAGCATTTGGGACTATTTGAAATTAGTTAAGGAACATGAGGAAAATTACTTTATACCTAGATATCTAAATTTTTACTTTTTACTTTCACCACCTCCTTACTAAACATTTCAGAAAACCTAGAGATTAGCCTCAAAGGGCTCGGAGCTGTCAAACTGTTAGGTCCCAGGATTCTCTTTCATTTATTGGAGTAAGCACACTTAAGAAACTGAAAAACGGAAAACAAAAGAATGGATTGATATAACCTACAGCAAAAGACTTTCGACGTTTAAGGGCTTCACGTGCAAGATCCTCATCTCCTTTTGCAAGAGCAAGTTGTGCCCTTTTGTACCTATTTAAGCATGTAACATGTAAGAATAATCAGCAAAATCAGAGGAATTTCAGTAAGAGAGCAAGGCTCCATGCTAAAACAAACATACCAATCATCAGAAGATTGCTGTGCAGCTTTATATTTGTTCTGCAACTGCTTTTGTGATGCTAAAACCTTAAGACATGTTGATGATACACAAGTTAGCAAATCTCCAAAATTATGAGCTCTCAGAAGCTGAAGAAGAAAAAACATCACAAGGGGACATGTATAAAGGTTGTTCAAGAGTAAGAAGAAGTGCACCTGTGCAGTGGCTTGACGCATCTTTGTCAAATCACTATTCATTTCAATGACAGTTTGTTCCAGGATTTTCTCCGGGTCTTCGAAGGAGCTAATGAGTGCATTTGCATATGACTTCGCTTATTTAAATAAAAAGAAACAATAAATCTGATTAGTGAACTTCAATGCATTAAAAATATATAGACAAGGAGCACACTTGACAATCAGATATAAAATCAGTAAGGTTACAAGTACCTTGACCACTCTAGAAAATCGTTCAAAAAGATTCATCGTAGCGCCATGACTGTTGCACTTGAGTCTATCTGCACAAGCTAATCTCAGCTCGTTCGCTCTCAGCCCTCCACCTTGTATATAAAAACAGCAATCCTTTTTTGAGTTTAAACAATAAGAATTTCAGTCGAGCAAACATAACTAGAAACCAAGAAAGAGAAGTAAATGTTAAACATGTGAAACACTCCAAGCACACTAAAGTTATTAGATACTGACCAAGAACGAGACCGTATCCTGTATTTCAACTTGAGTTCCTAAGAAAATCTATTTATCTCTTCTTTTTTTCCTATTCCTAGTTACTAAATCAAGAAACACAGAATCATACACCAAAAAGCACTATCAATACCCAATTTCACCTTGGGTTCACAGAGTTTTTTTTTATTCTTCTAGAAAGCTGCACAATTATCATCCGAGCAATTCCAAACAATGAGCAAGCCTAATCAAAAGACGAGAAAGCAAAACCCTGTAGCGAATTAGAGAAGGTTATGGAGTTACCGAAGAAGGATGGTCTGAGGGGTAAAACCCTGAGGGAACAAGGGCGATTAGAAGTCGAAGGGGAAGAAGAAGCAGTAGGACGGAGAGGAGGGAATAATCCGGCAACTGGTGAAGCCTTGAGAGCCATTTCAATGGCGATTTCGTCTCTTCCCCTTCTCTCTCAGCTTCGCTTTTTGGGCTGATTTGGAGGATGTCCCGTTTGTGGTCTCGGATGTGTTCCTCGTTTTTTTCTTCTTTGATCAATCGTCGTCGTTTTCGGTAAGGGCTCGTTTCTTTTTCTTTCTTTCTTTCTTTCTTTCTTTCTAGCAAAACTCAATTTTATTGATAAGATTTTACATGTCCAACAAGCCAACCCATTTACGACAAAAGCTTACGCAGAAGCCCAAGCAGGCAAGCACAATGCCAAAGAAGAAGATGAGCAAAATTCTAACGAGTAGGCAGATCAATCCGACTGGTCTGGTCCGGCCTAAAATCCAATACTTATATTTAAAATTGGTTCAGTCTGGCTGGCTCGGTTTGGAAAACTTTTGAGTCTGTATTTTAAAAGTCAGTCTATATTTTAAATACTCGCGACTTATCTTAATATGTATATAGTACATTTTTAAATTTTAGAAGGTATATAAATTCTAAATTTCGTAAATAAATTTTTATTTATCTTAAACGGTATCAAATGACATGATATGATATCTTCATTTTCTTTTACAAATTATTATTAATTTTTGAAAATTTGTTAAAAATAGATTTTTTGAGATATCATTTTTTTGAAATATTTTTATTTTTATATTATTTACAATCTATAAAAGAAATTTTTTTATTATTTATTTTAGTTTAAAATATGATATGACTTGACATATTGTTAGATTTTGATTGGTTACAAACTTATTAGAGGAGGTGAATAAGATTGGTTTACCAAACAACTTTTCAGATATTTGTCTTTCTATTTCAATTTTCTAAAATAATAATAATAATAATGCTGGCGGAAAAAAACATGTATATCGAGAGATGCGAGAGAGGAAGAATATGCGTTAAACCAAACCGGTTTAAACCCGGTTCAAAAAACTTTAATTTGTCCGAGTCTCTTTATCTCTTTTTTATCGACGAAGATGATAAGATAACCCAACCACCGTCATCTTCTTCTCCACTCTCAGTCGCACCATGCTTTCTGTAACTGCAACAACTCTCAAATCCTCACTCTTCACCATATCCAAAACCCATGGATTCTCCAATACCCGACCCGTTTACCTGAAGCCTTTCACCACCATCAACGCCGCCTTAATCCCCGCTTCAAACCGTCAAGCTCCAGCAAAACAACAGCTCTATCAACCGTTCCGCCCACCTCCATCACCGATTCCTCCCAAATTCCGATCACTCGACACCGCAGGAAAAATCGAAGTCCTCGCCGATCGTCTCGGTCTCTGGTTCGAATACGCTCCACTCATCTCATCCCTCTACACCGAAGGCTTCACTCCTCCATCAATCGAAGAACTCACCGGACTCTCCGGTGTCGAACAGAATCGTCTCATCGTCGGTGCGCAAGTCCGCGACTCTTTAGTTCAATCCGGTGCCAAACCTGAGCTAATCGCTGCGTTTGACACCGGTGGAGCCGAGCTTCTCTACGAGATTCGTCTTTTAAACAACACTCAACGTGTAGCTTCTGCTGAGTACATTGTTGATCACGATTTCGATTCGAAAGGAGCTCAAGATCTCGCGAGAGCGATTAAAGATTACCCTCATCGCCGTGGAGATGTTGGGTTTAAAGATTTTGATTATAATTTGCCTGGAGATTGTTTGTCTTTTATGCTTTATAGGAAAAGTAGAGAGCATCGGAGTCCATCGGAGATTCGAACCACATTGCTCGAACAAGCTCTTGAAACCGCGGTGACAGAGAAAGCTAAAAAGGCGGTGGCCAGGGAGTTACATGGAGAGAGTGAAGAAGAGAGAGCTAAGGAAGAGGAAATCAAGATTATTCGTGTTCCTGTGGTGAGATTGAGGTTTGGAGAAGTAGCGGGAGCAAGTTCTGTTGTTGTTCTACCGGTTTGTAAAGCAGAGGAAGGAGAAGAGAAGCTTCTTGAAGCTCCAATGGAGTTTCAAACTGGAGGAGAGTTTGGCGTGGTGGAAGCTGAGAAAGATTGGAGTAGATGGGTGGTTTTGCCTGGTTGGGATCCCGTGGTGGCGGTTACGAAAGGAGGAGTTGCGGTTTCGTTTAAAGATGATAGGAAAGTTTTGCCGTGGAACGGGAAAAAAGAGGCGGTAATGGTTGTGATCGACAGGGAGAAGAAGACGGTGGAAGCTGAAAATGGATACTACTATCTTGTTGTGGCCGAAGGTGAGATGAAGTTGGATAGAGGATCGGTGTGGAAGGAGAGAGGAGTGAATGAGAGTTTAGGGATGGTTGTTTTGGTCGTTAGGCCGCCGAGAGATGATGATGATGATTGGCACATAAATGATGAGGATTGGGATTAGAGTTCGGTTAGAAAATCATAGTGTTAGTAACTTTCATAAACAATTACTCGTATGCTTTTTGGCAAATTAATATGTGATTCTTTGTTTGATTGTTTATCACATAAATGTTTCTTTCATTCTTGTGTTAAAGAGTCTAGCTAACCTCAATTGTGTTTTGTGCAGCCTCCTTCTAAATACGAAATTTCATCAAGATTCTAACCATAGTTAAGCTATAATTTGTGCAGCTAAGAACAATGTATATGGAGTGGAGTTGGAGACGTACGAAAACTGTCAGGCAAACAAAAAATGGCATAACCTAACAAAAGTTAGAGAATAAAAATTACATATTTTTACAACTTGTAGAAAATTGAACTGTACTTGTTTCTACAATTCTACTCAACTAGTGCATAATCCACGGTATACCGCATAACAAATTTTGTTTAACACAATCTTAATGAACTTATACTGACGTTATTATAAATAGTAAACAAATTATTGATATTTTATTTTTCTAGTAACATCGATTCAAATTCGTGCCGTCACACAATCCATCATGCAATATAACATCATTCGTGTTATTTTAAACTTTTAATATGTTTAAATATTCATAACTTTAAATAATTTTTTAAGTTTAGATATATAAATTATTATAATATTTCTTCAAATTCAACCATTTCTCTGATCTCAGCATCAGTGAAGTTCTCACCCAAATCATTTGCCACATTTTATCACCTATGACAATGCCATTGATACACAACTTGACAAGTTTAGTACAAAAGAATCGTGAACAATGAACTAAATGTCCAAAAATATCAAGATATCACATCTTGAAAGTAGAAAACATTGCTAATATATATTCAAGTCTTAACTTATTTTCATGCCACTAATTTATTTTTTTCCAGTAACAAATCTATTATATACGTTATCACTAAAAATTTATTTTTATACCGAACTATATTTTACTATTAAAATATGCTATTTACCCCATTTAGCCAACTAATATATATCTCTTTATGACCAACCAAGAAAAATTGAGAAATTTTAAAAAATAATAATTGGAGATAACTAAAATAATATAAATTATAAGCATGATGATATGTGAGTTTTAAATAATTCAATAATGAAAAATAGAAATTCATATAAACAATCTAAAATAAAATTAATTTGACATAGTTAACGAAATAATAGAAAATTATAGGCACGATGATATATGAGTCTTAGATAATTTAAATATCAAAATAGAACTTAAAATAAATAAATCTTAGAAACTACAATATATTTAAGATTATTAAAAAAGACTATATTAATCTTACATATGAAAAGGAGAAAATAGGATAAAATTTTGGTTTAAAAAATAAGAAAAATTTACCCTTTAATAAAGTATGAGAAAATTCATTTTTATGAGCTCTTTGTTTTTGTTTAAAAAATTATCGCTTCCCATTTTCTTGTAAAATGAACTTTTTAGACGTGTGTGCTAAAGGAAAAACAAAAATTAATTAGTGGTAAATTTAATAATCTTTAAAAAAAAATTAAAAAGATATATGCATAATCAATAAACGTATGTGTTATGAGTTACATAATCATATAATTTTTTAATAGAAAATCTTGGCCTGATAACAAAATTATGACAATAAGAAAAAATAAAATATGAGACAGTGTATATAACTGTCGTGTAGCTTTACTTTATAAGAATGAGACAATCTCATAAATTATCATAATTTCTAACAAAAAAAAAAGTTTAACCAACATAACAAAACCAAAGTTTTACTTTTAAACAAATTATTTTTGTTTGGGGAGAAAAAGGTATGGAAATTGGCAAAACTAACTAAGAAAAAAACTAAAATTAAATCCATAACTACTCTAACCATATAACTATGATATATTGTATATAAACTACAATATATACTATCTTACCCTTCCACCACCAACCTTATCTAGCCTTTTATCATCACCTTCAGCCACCACCTTTACCCCCTACCACCACCATCACCACCACCTCTTAGCCACCATTTCAATTCCCAATGTAACCTCTAGGGTTTAGATTTTCTCCAGCTACCACCTCCGGTCACCGCCACCACCTCCGGTGACCGCCACCTCCGACCTCCGGCGCACCTCCGGATTACCTCCAGTGAATCTCCGGCAAACCTCCGGCCAACCTCCGGCGAACTGACCTTCGGCCAACCTCTGGCCGACCAGTCACCACCTCCGGTCACCGCCACCTCCGACCTCCGGTACACCTCCGGCCTACTTCCGGCGAATCTCCGGTGAACCTCCGGCCGACCTCCGGCGAACTGACCTCCGGCCAACCTCTGGCCGACCTCCGGCGAACCTTCGACTGACCTCCGGCCAACCTCCGGCCGACCTCCGACTAACCGCCGGCCACCACTCCACCTCCAACCACCACCACTGTACTTTTCCGGCCACCTTACCTCCAGCCAGCCTTCCATATGACAACCACAACCCTAAAATGGTAATTTTAGTTATCCTTTATCTTAGTTTCCTAATTTTTTCAAATAGTATGTTATATACTTCTATAGTTTTATTGTTTTGGTCATACAATTGATTCACCTAAAAAAGTATTTTATATAGAAAAAAGCAAATTTTTTGTCTTACACATAGTAAAATCTTTAATCGATAAAATTTACATGTGTCACAATCACGTGAGTTAGCAACTCTGAAAACCACGCTTTATATAATAAGATAGTTTTTTCTCATGTTATAACATATAAAATGAAATCAAATGTGCCCAACTAATAATTTTCTTAACATAACCAAAATATATTTTTTGTATATATATGTCTATATAGTATCATACTATGTTGCATGGAAACTCTTTTTGAGGTGCGTTTCCTGTTTCCGAAACGTTTCGGAAACAGAAACTCGTGGAAACTCGGAAACAAGTCACAGAAACACGATTCCTAAAAATCTTTGTTTGGAAACACGATGGAAATTCCGTTTCCGTTTTGAAAACTCGATGGAAACTCTTTTTTATAATTTCAAAATTTAATAAATAAATAAATTGAAAATATAAGAATTCATGATACATATAATGATAAAAAAATAAATATAATTAGTAGTTTAAAAGTTAAAATCCCTAAATATATTGCGATGATGGTCAAAAAAATTGATTTTGAACGTTTATTTTTTTACAGTTTTACTTTTAATTAAACTATTTAATATTTATGTTTTGAATTTGTGTTGTTTCAGATTTTTATAATATGGTTTTATGTTTGAGGATTACATATATATATATATAGCTATACATATATATACGTTTCCTACACGTTTCCATTACTTAATTTTTGAAAAAACTCGTTTCCCGTTTCCGAAACGTTTCGTTTATGCGTATCCGTTTCCGTTTCCATGCAACCTAGGTATCATAAAATTTAACTTAAATAAATTACCAAAAAATGATTATAAAAAATAGAAAATGAGTTGTTCATAAAATGACGTTGTATTTTTCATTAGACTTTCGTCAAAACATATACTTCTATTAGATAATAGCGTTTTTGCAAGATTGAACAAAGTATGTCACAGCTTCACATGATCTTTTTCTTAAGGGAGACTTTCCTTTATCAGGAATCTCAGTCTCTATCAACATCCGGTCTGTACTCTGCTCTCATTTAAAACCTTTATCTTATGTGTGAGTTACTTGTTTCTCAGGCTTCATATATTTTTGTATTCTTTAGGAAGCAAATAATGCCTTTGACCAGTTTGTATACATGTTGGAGAATTTACCACCATGGACCCCGTACTTTGAAGTGTACGAATTGGCGACAAAGAACTGCAATAGATGCGAGATGGAAATGGGGTATCCAGTTGAAACGTTCTTATGGTGTGATCAATGATCATCACTGTTATTTCACTCTGAGAAACCAAGGCAAGTCACTTTTTTTTGTCCTCAAATCTTTTAAGCAAATGTGAAACCTATCTCTCTTGAAAGTGAGGCTAGAAACGATTTTGGTTATCACATGCATTATTCAAAAATATTACATACAAGAAGATCCTTCAGATCATCAAAATAGACATTAAGATGCCTTGTGACTTAGTGATATATGTTGCTTTTCCAGGTTATTGGAGACTGGGATGGTGTTCTCAATAAAATCCTAAAACTTCATTTTCGACCTGAGATTCTATTTTTTGAAAATGTAAGCTCCTTTGTGTGAATGCTTGCTTTTGTTTTTCTTTTCTTATTTGTGTGTGTTCTTAACTCCACTTACTTGAATTGCAGAATATGCAGCAGAACCAGATTGTGTCCGGGCAGAAATTTGAAGGCTAAGAGAAGCTTTTTCAAGAGTGTAGGAAAGCGATTG
This sequence comes from Camelina hispida, assembly GCA_023657505.1. NCBI lineage: Eukaryota > Viridiplantae > Streptophyta > Magnoliopsida > Brassicales > Brassicaceae > Camelina > Camelina hispida. The sequence continues at coordinate 25,303,661 of CP094637.1, forward strand.
ATGTATATATACAAAAAGTGTTTTGAGTCTAATTAAGACAAAATTTATAGAAGTTTGGTAGAAAAATGGGTAGGGTCCTCTGCTTTGGAAGTTAGCATCCTGATTGTTGTGATGATGCGGTCCATTGAAAGTAGATAGTTAGATACAATTTTCAAAACACTAGTGAGTTTGCATTTTGTTTGATGTAGTGGTCGGTAACGAGATTGTACTGTATCGTTCAGTTCCTCTAATGCATCTTCTGGTTTAGTTAGACATGATGATGTGTTAATCTTGTGCAAGAGTGTGAATTGGCCAAGGAAGAGGATCCTGCAAACAAAGTTTGAATCTATCAATATTTACTGGGTATTGTGTTTCAGGTTGCCGCCAGTGGTATTGCTGCTTGTGCAGGTATTGGAGACGGGAGAGTGTTGTTAACATTCTTGAAACACAAAAAGATCTGACCCCAAATTCGTTGATGGACACAACTTCTCTTCATTTGGAACATGCTTCTGTCACTTGTTAGGCCATCGGTCAAGCAGCTTCATAAAACAGAATCCCTAGCCGAACCTTCTTTCCTACACAGTGTTCAACTTACCAACAACCTATAGTATCACCATCAACAGCTCAAGAAATACTCAGCCACCGGTTCCTCAACAATGTTCCAGTGCTAGGTTTGTAATTTGAGTGGGATCTTCACTTCATTTAAACTTGAGTAACACACACTGTACGGTTAGTCTTGATATGGTGTTAGGGAGTTTGCTGCTCAGATGTTCCTTCATTGTTCAACTTCCGATATCATCTTCTGAATCCACACTCTGTTTGCCAGCCATTCTCCGGGCTCAGATGGTATGTTTGAGGTGAAGCACAACGAACGAAGGGCACTGAGTCTTACATCTTCACAGTAACTTCTTCTTGGTTTTATTTCAAAGGCTAAAATGGTTTACTGTATTTGTCAACGATATGATACTTGAATCTATTTTCAAATGTGAAGAATGAATATGGAAACTAAAGTGAAGAGACTGACTACTTGAGATTTGAGAATGGAACTTGGATTCCTTGAGCAATAGATGAAAATAAAGAATGAGCTGAATCACTGAGGGGAGTAAAATTTGTGCTGGTGATTGCTTTACCTTAAGGGTGAGCTGAACAGGATCTGGTTGCAGCGAGCGTCTCCGTGTGCTAACTCCAAAGTAAATTTTCTCCAGGCAGGCATGTTTTCCATATATCTTGAAGATAACGAACGAAAGAAAGAAATGAGAACTGTGCATCTCACATCAAACACTATGTATTGAGAAGCTCTCTTTCAACCAGGGTTACCTTTAGTAGTAGTGTCCTCCTGATTGTTACTGTTTGATGAATTGTTTGACCCCTTTCACCTGAAAGAGTATCATCTGGTTCTTTTTCCGCCGTTTTTAGTGATGGAGAATTAACTTCCGGTTCAAGGTTGACAGAAATGTTCACTGGACATATGTACGCACAAGTTTCCTCGGAGAAAACATCAAATTGATTTTCTGGAGGAGATCGAGCTACTTTAGCAGTAATTTGTAGAGGAAACAAATTAATCCTTTAATTTTCAATAAACAAAATCTTTGAATCAATCAGAGGAACCTGCAAACCAATTGACAATTTTCAAACTTGTATCCTGTTGTTAATCAAAATTCGAAATGAACCTTGTTGTTTACCACTAATTTCAGATGGTCTATGAACCTCAACACTAATTTCAGATGGTCTATGAACCTCAACACTAATTTCAGATGGTCTATGATTCTATGAACCTCAACACTATTACCTGAATGTTACACTTGAGAGGTAGGGGTTTTCAGACAAGTCTTATTGATAGTTCTGTACCAACTTTTGCAATAAGGATGTATATCAAACAAACTAAACCCAAAAGAAAGATAGAAAAGACTTATTGCCCTCTTTAAAACATTTCATTTGCTAGATTAGAACTTAGCAGTCATGGCTGATACAAGCAATTAGCCGGTGCCACATTTCTCACACGATCTATAAGTAGAGAAAGTTCTTGGTTAGCGTAATCAAGACGATCCTTGCAGATCATAGACTCTGTGAGGAGAGTTTCTGTGAGCGAATGAAACGTCTGAGCACAGTCATCGCCAATGCCCTGGCCATTTTGATTCTCTGCAGCAACGTGAGGACTTTCCTGTCTCCATCGTAATAGAAAGTACTGCTCAGGTATAAGGAAGCAGTTCTTCACCGTCAGTACACGAAGAGTGTGCCTACACAATATTCCGGAGTGCTCAAATTCCTTGCATGAACACTGGATCTCCTCATTTTCCGGGTTCCAGATCACACAACATTCCCCTTCCATTTTCTTAAAGTGATGTACGATGTATGGACCATTAGCCATCTCAGACACAGCATACTGCACAGACAAAACCAGTTCGTTTTGTAATATGCTAAAGGCATAAGGCGTCAAAATCCCCCTTGCTTGATCTTCCATAGGCATACAGGTTTTCAAGCTCGGATAAGTGAATCGTGGCGGGATTTGCTTGGCTAGACTTGCAGCCGCACTGACCTGCAACGTTTTCTCGAATAATGAATCAAGGCAGCACTGAAATAATATTTGAAATTGCATAAACTGTATGTCTCACTTGATTCACAAACCTCTTCAAGTAAGAGTTGCATGCATGTTGGCCCAGCAACAATTCTTTTTAAGAAAGAATCTATAGATAAATTAAACTCAGGGGTCATAGTTTGAGCTACAAAATGTTCTCTGATGTAACAAGGTGACCAGGATGCTCGGCACGAATAAAGCAATGCCGCATGTCTATCTTGAACAAGACCAAACCGAGTGACAAGGAGATTCCACTGTTGTTCAAATTCATCTATATTCCCAGCCCGACAAAACATCTCAAACCCAGTTCTAAATTCATCATAGTGCGACCCAAGAGTCTGAGAAAACCAGCTTGCTAGTTTGGAGACTATGTGCCACATAAATACCACATGGTGAGTATTTGGCATTTCCCTCGCAATAGCATCTTTAAGTCCTGTATCCATATCAGTCAGAATTGTCTGAGGATGCCGTCCTCTCATGAAACGAACAAAAGTCTGTCCAAAAATAAGAAAAAATAATGAGAGCATGACCACAAACATAAATGTACTCCAATCTTGACGACAATGACAGGAAATTTGGCATGCACAAACCTGTAAAGCCCATGTGAAAGAAAGGCAGCTCTCATCTTGCAGCAAAACACATCCCAGAAGAATCGCCTTGCCATTGTTGTCTATCCCAAAAAACACCCCAAGAAGCAAACCGTAAGGGATTGACCGATAAGTAGTGTCGAAAACAACCACATCCCCAAACAAAGAGTAGGCACCAACAGAATCACCAAAAGCCCACGCAAGGTTTTCAACTTTCTGATTCTCATCAGAGGTACAGTCATAAGCAAAACCCATATCCCTCTCAGCCAAAGCTTTACAAGACTCAAGAAGCTCAAGGGTATCACTCTCACGTTTCTCGCAAAGGAAAGCATCATTCTCTTGAACACTCTTCTTACACGCTCTAACAAAGTTCCTAACATCTTTCTCAATAAAAGGCAACTGCCCAGCGTGAACACCCTTCTCCAACTCCAACAACTTAACAATCCGGTTCACAGGGAAACCAGCTTTAGACAACAAAAGAATCCTATCCTGATCAGACTGCTGAATCTTCCTATAAGCAGGAAGCAACCTAACTTGATCATCTTCCAAAAGCTCATGGTTATGAACATTACTAAACTGAGAAACATACCAACGACTCACACCATCAACAACTTCTTTAGTCAGATACATCTTAGCATCGCACCCACATCTAACAGACTTACGCTCCCGTGGATGCTCTACATTAGCTTTCTTCCTAGGCTGGTTAAAACCAGAACGATAACAAACGAAATCTCTCCTATACACACCTAAGTTCGGACTCTCCGTAGACCGCGCTTTACGAATCGAAAAGCCACTCTTCCTAGCGAATGCACTGTAATACTCAAAGGCCTCGTCGTCTGTTCTAAAGATTTGGCCAACGTAAGGCATAAACACAGTGTTATCATATAGTGATGATCCTGTACCTGTGGTTGTTGTTGTTGTTGTTGTTGATGAGTCTAGCTCGCTCTTAGTTACTAGGCAGCTTGATTCATCTCCTTCGAATCTGATGTAGCATTTCCAATCGCCACAAGGACATTGCTGACGACGAATCCAGATGTTATTCAACGACATCGTTAAGGGATTTTAGAAGAAGAAGATTAGATATATCCAATTTTCTTCTAGTCTACAAACCCAATTCAGAAACCCTAGAAGAGGAACGAACAATCGAGAATTTTGCGGAGGAGAATTGAGCAAAAAGCTCACTAAGGAATTGGATCGTCTTCGATTACGCTTTATACAACACTCTCTGCCTTGTGGTTTCCAATAGCCCTGGGCGTTCGGGTATTCGGTTCGGTTCTGGGTATATCCATTCGGTTCCGGGTAGTTCGGATATAGGATTTTAGGATCCATTCGGTTAATTTACTATTTCGGTTCGGTTTCGGTTCGGTTTCGGTTCGGTTCCGGATATTCACAATAATATAAATTTTTTAAAAATTATTAAATTTGAATAAAAATGTGATAAATTTTTGACAATATTGAATAATTTTTAACATTTTGGCCTAAATTTATATGATATCAGTTCAGTTTTGGTTTCAATTTTTTTAGTTTAAACATTATCCCCTTATTAATCAAAAATGCACCTACTAATTAAAATATCTTGGTGGTGTAGTGGTTTCATAACTTCTCCAACTCCGAGAGGTGTGCTGTCCGAACCCCAACAATAACAATTTTAATGTTAGTTTGGTTTAATTCGGGTACATTCGGGTAACCGAAAGGATTCGGTTCGGTTCAGTTAGGAACCGATATCCATGGATATCTAAAACACTATCCATTCGGTTATTACGCTCTAACCGAACCCGAACCGGAACCGAAATTTCGGTTCGGTTTCGGTTCGGTCCATTCGGTTCGGTTAATCTGCCCAGGACTAGTTTCCAACTTGATTTTTTTAACAAATGCCATTGTTCAACTCTTTTGTTTATTCTTCTCTCTCTTGGGGAAAAAAATGGGGGTACACAAAGTGACGAAACTCAAACTTTTCTAAACTCAAAATTAATATATAATATAATAAAGGGTGACTTACTAGAATATTGCATAAAAGTTTATTTATTACAAAGTAACACACAATTGTTTGTAATGACTAGACTAACACATTGTACATATACTACCCCTGAAACTAGTGTTGGAAAAAAACGTAATTACAGCTAATGCTATTAGGAAAAAAAAAACATTGGAAGTTGGGACTAAGTCTACCGATCCTTTGATGGTAGATTTATACACGTGGACTGATTAAAGGTGTACGTCAGATATTTTTTGTATACTTAGTTGTAGTCTTGGTACACTTATCATCGGTCACTGTAGATGGTACACTTAGTTGTAGTGTTGGTACACTTATTGGTGGACGTATATGAAATCGATTCGGTAGATTAAGTTGGTAGAGGAATTTCCCTTTGATGATAGACTTTTGTTTTTAGCGCGTGTAGCGGCAAAGGTAAAAGGGTGGGAAGATATTTATGGTAGACTAATGGGCTGTTGCGACAGATTTATGCGACAGCCTACTCTCCTTACAGATATTTTTGGTATACTTTGTTTGTTTTTTGAAATAGTTTTCGTAGTGTTGTGGTAGGCTTCTTGTCCGTGGTAGATTTAGTAAGCAAGATTGACAGCTGTAAAGTCTTACTAGAATAACACGAATTTGTTTGAGCTGGCAAAGACAGTCGAGCGTTGCGATAGACTTATTGGAAGAAGATCTAAACACCTTTCATGTTCTTCCGATCTATGGTGTTCATGTAATAAAGTTTGTAGCAGATTCATCAATCGTGTTCTGTTTGTCTGCCGGAGCAAATGTCTTTTTCCCATTATATTTCGTTAATCTTTGATCTCGGTTCATCCATGGAAGAGCAAGATATCGTATTGGCGTGTGGGAGGTGGAGGGTAGAGAAAAAGCGATGGTTGTTTGATGTTGATACTAGCAAAGGGTGCAGGATGCCGATAAAGAAACAAAATTTGAAGACTTTACTGCTATGGTGTACGATGACTTTGGTTTCTGTGAAAAAACTTCCGCGATAAAGTTGAGCTATATGTTAGATAGATATAAAAATAGTGGATGTTATATGCCACCAGTGATTGTTTCGAATGGTCGACAGTTTCAAAACTTTCTCAAACAGCATAGGAGTGAACTCATCCGGCTATGCGTTGAGATCGAAGCTAAATCTGGTGAAACCTTGTTCGAGGAAGTTAAACCGAAAACCCCAGAACCAACACCCAAGACCCCTGAAGTCGTTGTAGATGATTTCGTAGGCGTGGCAGAGGAAATGGGAGAGAAAGTTGATGAGTACGAGAGTCGGAAGGAAGACGGTGAAGATAATATAGGAAATGATGTAGATGAAGATGAAGCAGATGACGAGGACAATAGTAGATTTGATTACTGTGACGACAGCGATGGTGCAAGTTCAGGGGATGAAGACTATCTGCTGTACTCCAACTTCGCCCCGGATGAAGCAGAGGAATCATTGGACGACGGACCTGGGGGTGGGTCTTGTATAGAGGAAAATGTGTGTAACACAGAATCAAATAACCGTACCCGCAAGACTAACTCTACAGCTGATGCAATTGAGAAGGAGGTTCGCAGAATAGAAAACGGAGGTGGTGATATTGCTGTGGGGGATAAGTTTGATAGCAAAGAAACGTTGGTGGCAAGGTTGAGGGTGCTGAGTGTATTAGATAAATATGATTACAATGTTCGATATTCAACGCCCGTTTTGTTAATCGTTGAGTGTTGGGTAAAAGGTTGTAAATGGAGAATACGGGCTTCAACCATGGGTGATTCGCCGGTGTTTCATATTCGCAGATATTGTCGTCAACATACTTGCTCTGTTATGGAATGATATGGCCGTAGCCGTAATGCTAAACCACCAATCCTAGCTCAATTATACAAGGATTATGTTGGTGGTGTGGGAGGTTCTGTTGTGCCAAATCTTGTTGGGGATGGGCTCAACCTACGATATGGTGTACAGGTTGGCTACTGGAATACTTTAATATGTTTGTTTTATGGTTGGCTCTGTGAGTGTACTTGTTTATAGGGTGTACAAACAGATCGTAGCTTAAGTTTGTTGGGTTTGTCAGAAATTAGTTGATTCTATGGCCTGCACTGCACATATATATTGTTTAGTGCTGATGTCTTTTACTGACCATTTTCATATAATAGCTTGGCTACTGGAAGGCACATTGTACACTTATAAAGGCGCGGGAGTATGTTAGGGGTACACCTGAAAGTGGATACGCTGAATTACCTGCATATTTATACAGGCTGAGGTCCTCTAATCCGGGGACCCTTACTAGACTGGTCGTTGATGCAGAAGACAGATTCAAGTATGTTTTCATAGCGATTGCTGGATGCATTAAGGGTTTCAGGTATATGCGGAAAGTTGTAGTTGTAGATGGAACATTTTTGAAAGGTGAATTCAAAGGGACTCTTCTGATAGCGACAACACAAGATAGGAATTTTAATATTTTCCCTCTGGCGTATGCGGTTGTTGATACAGAGAACGACATGTTGTGGGAATGGTTCTTTACTCAATTTAGTATTGTAATTCCTGATGATGAAGAGCTTGCACTGATATCTGACCGGCATAAATCTATTGGTAAAGCTATCGCTAAAGTGTACCCCCTGGCAAGTCGAGGAATCTGCACTTATCATCTTCACAAGAATATTATCCTGAGATTTAGTGGGAGCGAAACATTGTGGCTGTTAAAAAAAGCAGCTGCAGCGTACCGTGTAGTTGATTTCGAAGAAATCTTCCAGCAAATTCAAGAAGCGAATCCGCAACTGCATGCTTACTTGGTTCGTGCAGATGTAACCAAGTGGAGCAGGGCGCACTTTCCTGGTGATAGGTACAACTTCACCACGAGCAACATTGCAGAATCGCTAAACAAAGTACTGAATCCTGCCAGAGCCTATCCCATTGTAGAGTTACTAGAAGTTGTTCGGAATATGTTGACACGTTGGTTTGCTACAAGGAGAAAACAAGCTGCCGCAATGCCAACTTTACTCACCAAAGGAGTTGAGAACCTGTTACAGGTGTGACATTCATTAACATATCCATCGATATATATGTTAACGAAAGGCCTGAAAAATGTTAGTGGATATGTTGTGTTGTTTTGGTTATATGAACTTACGCTTTGATTTACTCATAGGCACGTATTGAACAGTCAAGGCGTCTAAAGGTTCAAGAAATTGATGAAGATCGATTTGAAGTAAGTGGTGTTAACTCAACGCATGTTGTCAATCTGAGGTATAAGAGGTGTTCATGTAGGCGTTTTGATCTAGAGAGGATGCCATGCGTACATGCTATCGCAGCCGCATATACGGCCAACGTATCAGTTATAAACCAGCACCATCCATACTTCCGCAGAGACAGCCTCTGCAGTGGGTATGCGGAGGCGATAATGCCAGTAGATACATCCTGCATTGTTCCTACTGATATTACACCGTCCAGATGTAAACCGCCTTTTGTTAGGAATCCTCCAGGAAGGCCAAAGATGACGAGGAGGAAGTCTTTTGTCGAGGTTGCGTTGGAGACGAAGCGGCCCCGCAAACAGCATGCTTGTTCTCAGTGTCAACAGGTTGGCCACAACCGTACAACATGTCCAGCTAATACGTAGTGCATGGGCAACAATACACGTGTTATCTTTTCTTTGCTTGAGGATAATACTCTTTTTTCCTAAGTGCCAACATAGCTTTTTTGTATCTTGTTTATGATGGCCCTTTTTAATTTCTAAGCCCACATTTTGGTGGAACTATAATTGTTGGAGAAATTGTTCCCGGCTGCCCTAGATGGGCCTATTACTCGTGTTGGCTTTTTAGAAATCTCAAGCAAACGGTTTTCTGTTTGAATAAGAAGCTTACAAAAGCGAAATATATCTGTTTGTGGGCTTTATATGGTCCATGAGAGAGGACATAATGCGATGGTTGGATAGTGTTGACATGTTCACTTATCGTAGATAACTATTGTTATGTACATACATATATTACGGAGTACTATATTTTATATTTTTTGACAAAACATAACCATATATTATCCATAATCAGCGTAACATTGGGTTCACTCAAAAGTACAAACACACCGGGGAAAAAAAAGTTAATAAATTGCATAGATCTGTGCCGGTTCTTTAAATGTGCTAAACTCCCTGAGTTCTCCCTTTCGCCCATCTAGTTCCTTTCTTCTCAAGGTACTGCATTCTCCCCTACGTGCTCCATTATATGTTCTATATAGTAACGTGCAGCGTTTTCAGATCTGCAGTAAATATAGAAAGTATATTAACGTATTTTACAGTAGCAACAAATACAATTATATATTTTAATAGGAAAACAAACAGCTTACATCTCCTTGTGATGTTCCATTCCCTCGAAATATGGTTTTATATAGATTTGCGAAGAGGCGGTTGTGTTGACGAGGCAAGGAGCATCTACAGAACATTTACAAAATTAGATGTATATGGTTTCACAAGGCTAGTTTCCTTATCTGATCTATCAAATCGAACATACCTTCGTAGCTTCGAACCTTCCAGAACCGCAAAATACAAAAGACGGGTTCGGATGTAAAAGTAAGATGACACCCGAGTGCTTCCCAAGCATTTATGAAGCGAGCAGCATAATCATCTAGGGCACGACACTTGAGGGTTTCATTCCTACGATTTTCTCATGTTAATATTGAACGGGAATACGAAAAAACTTTTAATGTAAATGTATTGAAAAGGTAGCACAAATCTCCTTTACCTCCCATTCAGTAGGGTGAGGACAACTTCATTGGCCGCATTTGCCCCCTCGAGCAATCTTCTGTCTTCCACCCCAACTACACACCCACAGACATCTGATTCGGGGTAGACACATACTTTAAACGTTACGACCTATGTATTTTGATATGAAATTGTCTACTAACCTATTTATTTAGTATCAGGCCTAAAAACTAGTGATAATCACAAATATATCAATTAGCAATCGTTTTATAACGTTGTTTCAAACGATTTGTTTAATTTAAAATTGAAGATAAGCATACCGAATGATATGGGATGGGTAATTCTCCCTCGAGATATATCACCCAAATCTTCGAAACAGAAGTAGTGTTTTTGATTCACCGGTGAGAGCAGGCGCATCGTCGACTCATCAGTAAATTTGATTTGGAAAGGATGATGTGTATTCCTCTCCCTAAGTGTTGGCTGGATGACCTTGAAATCTCTAATTTCATACCAATCACCATCATAGATATACTTCCTCATTTTTTTATAGGTCCCTGGTAAAAACGCCACCTCGATTGTGTCACCCTACAAAGTGCATATCAATTGTGTATAAGACCACTGCGTTGGTTAACAACTTCATGCAAATATTTTACAAAGCAAAGTGGACTAACCCGTGTATCAGTAAGGAGCAGAACCCGCTTCCAAAAGAACCCAGTAACATACCACGAATTCAAGAACTTCGCTTGGATAATCCAATTCGTTTTTCCTGGTATAAGATCGGCGATGGCATCAACTCTAAACTCCATGGTTTTTTCTGATAATATCCTGTTACTCGTTTCTACCCTGGGTTTGGAAAGGAGACAGGGTGATTCTATTTAAATAAAACAAAACGTCGCGACTAGTAGTTGCGTCTTTCTACCGACGGCGCATAGATCCTTCTCTACTAAGCGCGACTCTTCGCTTTCTTTGTTTTTCTTTGGGTTTATATTTGAAATTTACTTTAATTCGTAGTGTACGTACAGAAAACTAATTTACGTATTGTACGTGGTTTTATTTTATTTTTATTGTTGATGTATGCTTCCCCAGCCCCCCCCCAATGGTTTCTTAATTACGTTATGGCGCCCACCCACTACGACAAAATTGATTCAATGGTTGGTATTGTAGAGTTATCCTGGTTTAAAAAAACCAAAATTTAATTGCCGGTCCAGCAACATTGGAGGCCCAATACGAAAAGAAATTGTATTGTTTACTTTTAAATTGTTTTTCTCAGTAAGTCCGATGTATCATAGGGATGTGAACACTTCCGACTTCACCAACCGAATGCACACTAGTAACAAAACAATACATTTCTCGTACCAAACGTAAGGACCCATGTACCCACACACACTTTGTTGTACATACACAATTGGCAGATATATCTATTGTGTATAGTTCTTTTGCAAGATAGAACAGTTAAAAAAGGAAAGGAACCAACATCAAGTGGTACATGCTTAAAAATAAGTAGAAGAGAAAACCATGGAAACAAAAGGCCGGATTCAGTCCGCGTAAACCCTATGACGTAGATATTAGTACGGCGTTTATAACATAAGGCATTTAGATGAAACGTTTAAGGCGAAACATCTAAAGAGATAATATAACTAAAGGATCTCGGATATAGATTTCGCCAACCACCAAAGGCCGCAATTGTTGCAGACCATGTCATAGTCTCGATACTTGAGAGAGTACAGACCATTCTCCAATAAACACAATTTAACACATTCCGGAGAAGGGATCAAAGGGGCAATCGGAAATCGGATACACGAATGTATCCTTGTACGTGTTTTCTCGCGCCGTCTGATATCTACCCAGCAACATGAACAACTCCCTGCCCAAAATCCTTGTTTGAGTTGTATTTAGTTGGTAGTGGTATGCAAAAAACAGGTAAAGATAATGACCCGCCATGTCGACGTTCCCATGTAACATAGAAAAAAACCCACATGCTAGTGTGGCATCATCTTCTGCGGGTACGTTACGAGTTAGAAGTGCAATGCCTCCCTCAATGTCACTTTCCTCGGCAACAACCCGGAGACCTTCGTAATAGATTGCCTTTTTGTTCCCAGCGTCAAGGCATTGTTCGAAGATATGCCGGTGCATCCCTTCCTCTTTTATTCTACGATTTCGATGATGTAATTTTTGGAACCAAGAAGGATGGCAAGTAATGCTGGAGATGTTAGCATCCTTGAGAACTTGATGCGTAAGCGCTGTTTTGACTCCCCGAGGTCCTGCCTTGACTATTGGAGCTAGGTAGTTCAAACCATCTACTGCGATTAACCCGAAGATGATAATCAACATCTCATCTGGTAGATGAGGCATTTTTGAGACGCAGACGCCAGCTTGCTGTGGTTTTCCAGTAGGAACTGCAAGTTGTACGAAGGGTGGTTGAGGAACTCAAAGTTCAGGTTGCACTCAGTGGGCTTTATATTATAATTTATAGAACGCTCACGAGATACTTATTTCGCTAACACCATACCGTTCATTGTTGTAATGTGCCGAGACATACGTAACTTACTACTGTTTAATTAAAACTCGCTGAGATATAAATCACATCACGTTTAATGGCAACACGACTTTGGGGGTAGGAGTTGTCACTTCGTCCAACCTAATACTGTCATGTCTACCCTAAGTAGAGCCTAGCGGAATTTATGAGAAATAATTGTACAAGTAGTGTATAACGCATTTGACATCCGTTATTATGGTGGCGCCACGTATATACGTAATAGAAGAATCTGCATCAGCGGATTTATTTATATTTAATTTGCATAAAGGGGGTTTTACCCAAACAAAAATTGCATCAAGGGAGATAATGCCCGCACTATTCCTTCCCATTCTACGTACACGCAATTTGGAAACTGTAATACGTACAAGGCCTTAAAGTATAAACCTTTGTACGTACAGTAAACGTACTTACTCTTGTACGTACACTAAACGTTGTTATTACACAAACATCTTTCAGGCTGTGTACGTCTTACTAGTATTATATTTAAGTGGTTTTGCAATGGGAAGGTACGAGTTATATAGTTTTATATTCATAAATCATCTCTGATGGTCACATTTAGGCACCCAACCTCTTAGCTTTCGTAAAAAACATATTAAGTAGCGATAGAATCCGCGTTCTTATAATAATTATAGGCCGTACAAGGATTATAGAACATAGTAGAACTGCGTTGATAACAGGATATTCGTTACATATTACGTTTACGGTGAAAATATTATGAGAAAAAATAACTACAGGATCTCGAACATAGCATTCACCAAACACCAGAGGCCGCAATTTGTGCAGACAATGTCATAATCTTGATAGTTGAGAGAGTAGAAACCATGCTCCAATAAACACAATCGACCACATTCCGGAGAAGGGATAAAGGGAGCAATAGGATAGACGAATGTGTCCCTGTATGTGTCTACTTGCGCCGTCTGATATCTACACAGCAACCGGAACACCCCCTTGGCCAGAAACCTTGCTCGTTCCGATTTAAGTGGGTAGTGATGTGAATCAAACAGTTCAAGAAAATGTCTAGCCATCTCGCAGTTCCCAACTAACATAGAAAAAAACCCACAAGCGAGTGTCGATATAGGTTCCGCGGGAACGTTACGAGTTAGAAGTGCGATACCTTGCTTAATGTCTTCCACCTCTGCAACAACCGGAAACCTTCGAAAAAATTGCCTGTTTGTTGCCAGCATCTAGGCATTTTTCGAAAATACACCTATGGATCCCTTCATTTTGGACTCTACCATTTGGGTGATGTGGTGTTTGGAACATCGTCGGATGCCAGCATAAGCTGAAGAGGTTAGCAACCTTTAAAACTTGGGGAGAGAGTGTCGTTTCTACACCTCGATGACCTGCCTTCAGTATTGGAGCAAGGTACTCCAAACCATCAACTGCGAGAAAGGCGAGGATTTTAATCAATATTTCATCGAGTATATCAGGCATTTTTCCAGTTGCATGCGGCATTTTCACTAGCTTTTCCTAAAACAATGTTTCGTATGTGTTGCAACTTGTGGAGAGTACTCTAAATAAAGGGAGAGTTGTAGTTGGGAGTTGCAGGTTCTATAATAATTTATGCCCATGAACGGCCCCACATGCATAAGTGTGGTTTGTAATTTTATTTTTTTAAATCCGCGTTATGTTACCAATAAAGAATTATTTAATACTAATACAAGTTAAAAATCAGCACATAATTCGACATAGAGAGAGGTAAACTATAGCCTAAATACGTAGTAATCATTGTTCCATACAAACCATGTGTGAATATATATAGAATGCTAACCAGAAACATATTTAGTTCACACTGTGACCAGATTTCGTAACTTAGTAATGATTACAAACACATCATATTAAACGTACTCATCAAGACACATCGATGAAATATTATTGTGACATCCCTCTACTTACATGTTAAACAAATCTTCTACGTCTTCGCATATAAGACTTTTGCGGGTATCAGTTGTCACATCGCAGTTGCCAACTGGTGTCATGTCTGCCACTACGTTAAGCTGAGCGGGTAGTGAATAATCGAGATTGAGATAGTAGATTATATTAGACTTCAAATCCGTAATATGGTTATGACACATGTATACAAATAGGGGATGTGGGGGATAATATATTGTTATGATGTAAAGAGGCCTAAAATATTAACGGCCCATTACAACGACACTCCATCTATTTTGTTAGTGGATGTTTTAAAATCTTAATAATTAGTGGTTTGTTGTCACCTCGCCATCTTGTCACGCAGTTATAGTACGTATCATTTATATCCATACCAAATACTTCCCCAACCATATCAAGAAGTTGGTATTATAAAATCGTTTGCATTCCTATGTGCACATAATACTGTTCGCGAAAAATATGGCCAACCCAAATCTTCCTGACGATCTGTTGGCGCGAATAGCTAAACTAATGGCAGCAAAACACTGGTGGTACATGCAGTCACTCCTACGTTCGGGAAATAGAGGTAAAACTATAGTTTACCATCGCGACGTCTTGAAAGAGGCAAACATCTTCAACATGTGCAGTGACCCCGATGATATCATGTATGGTGGTCGACACAGGAAGTTTTTTGAAAGGTGCCTTGATGCGGATAATCCAACGGCCATATATTATGAAGGCCTTCGTCTTGCAACAAAAGATGGGGACATAGAAGGGGCCGTAAATTTACTCCAGCGTAACGTACCAACACATGCCGACGCTACTCTTGCGTCTGCCATGTTCTGCATCTGTAAAAGGTCCGGAGTCCAGGCGGGTCATTTGCTTCAGCTGTTTTCTATAAAAAACTACCCACTTGACTCCAAAGAGGTTGGAGATATGTGTGAAGAACTCATCACTGAGCTTATTGACTATGGAGCATCACACAAAACAACTTATGGTGTGTTTTTTGACTACCCTGATGATGGGGAAATAACAACTCCTTCGTGCGCACTAAAATGCGCGCTCTCAATGAGGAAGAAAGACGTACGCAATATGGTGGGCCCTTACAAGCATCGTTGCAGGAAATGCACAATCTGGTGGTGCGCTTGCCGAATTAGTCAAATGCTTTGGTAGTTATAACGAAACATGTTTGCATTTCCTCGTTTCTGTGTACACCTTATCTCCTATCAAATGCTTTCCTCGTTTCCGTGGCCCTTACAAGCATCGTTGTCAGCGATGCACCTTTGCAGAAAAAGGCAAGCTAATAAAGGTAACCACGAACTTTGTTAGATGCGATAACTGGACAATTGATTTAATTTTGGTACACAAATATATTTAACGAAGTTGATAACACATGCACAGCATAGGGATGAAGCAATATGTTAGATTTTCAATACACTTTAGGTTGCCTTCCTATGCTCCACAAACTGAACATAGTAAAATGTTTAGTTCCATGAAAACTAATAGTTTATCGAATATTTTATTCTCAACGATACATGGCTAAGACCTACATCAACAGTTACATGCCCGGGTAGGTTGAATTGAATTGTACCCTTTTATAGTTAAAATTGAAACCACTATATTTAATATATAATATATGGAGGTTTACAATGTGTTTGTATCTATTAGTAGTCGTATATAATGCAATGACATGTTGCAAATTTTAATGGAATGGCCAACTGATTTTAATCGATATGACTTGCAGGGTTGCAGATGTCAATTATCAGTTATGTAATTTTACTTATATACGTACACGAGTACCAAAGAACCAACAGAGCTTGTTGAATACTTTTGGCGTGGCTAATAAACAGAAATAAATCATTACATTTTTATAAATATGTTCCTATACAATCAGTACATTTTACTGTTAAATACCATCGAGTTAATTACCTATTAGAGTAAAAATAAAATTACCACTGTTCTCACTATATATAGATGTGTGTACGTAAGAAGATGTTTTATTCCCTACACACAGCAAATACCATCCACAGCCCATATCGTCTCCAAAAAAAAAAAAAAAAAAAAACAATGAACACCCCTCCGATTGAGATATTCCTGGCCATCAAGCTGCCAAACCCCACAAGCCTCCTTGTCAATTTTATACCTGTATCTGTCACTCCTATCCCCGCCTTGGTCGAGGCGCTGAACACTGTCGACCTCCAAACTGTTCAACTTCGTCCCTTCATCACGTGGCCACAGTTCATCACTATGGAGTCTAAGTTCAGGCCTTACTTTGAGCTTCTCCTCTACAGGGGCCACATCGTAGCGAACTATCTTGAGGGCGTCAGGCTAGCTTCAAACTCCCCCACCTTTGCTGAAGGTATGGCAAAGCTACGCTATTTTGCACCAACGGATCCGTATGCGAATTTCGCTTATGTGCTGTTCGCAATGTTTAGCGGCCAAGTGATGGAGGCCGAGGCGTTTGGCAATATTTTCTGGTTCATGGTCCCTCACATGAACACCGCCGTTGAAGTCGCTGACCTGGTTATGTTCCATGTTGCGAACCTCCATCTCCGTGGTCCCCTTTTTGAAGTGAGCTCGTCGCCTTCTCTCTTCCACCACCGTAGGTGTACGTGCAGTAGCTACCTCACCGGGTGTAAGTCCTGTTTTTTCTACTGGTATGCACAGGAGTTGCGCTCATTCTTTTAAGTTCCTGTTTTCATATTATTTTTTTTTTTTGGCGGCTTAACTTAGTGACGACGTTTTCAACTAGGTTAATGTAGAAATATTATGTACTTGATGGTTGTTTTTTCTTTTTGGAACCTCAAACCGTTATCCGGTGTATGCCGGAGTTTATTTTATAATCAACGTATGTTTTCTATTTAGTGTTATCCCGCCATCGTATACGGGGGCAAACCTATGTATTTGTGTACGTATAACGTGACAGGGTATCGTACATAAATACATAGTTCTGTTGTGTGTGACGTGTACGTACACATGGACTAGTCCCTTTCATATCGTTCTGTTTTATTTAATAACATACCCTACAAATGGTCGAAGTACGTACCACCGCTCATGTACATGCCAGACGTATACAACAGCACATTAAAACAAATAACTAAAAACTTTAAAGAGCAGCCATTGGAGATTATAGAACTAAAGGATTTTCACATATATATATATATATGCTTCAACAACAGAGGAGGTAGGTTGTGAAATTTGTATATATACTGTACAATATAATTACTCTGCGTGTCCTTTTAGCACAATGCACAATGAAGAATAAGTTACAGTGTATTAGTTGGGAAAAGGTGTACGTAATGCTTACGCAACATCATACTGGTCCACACGATAAAGGTTGTTCTCTCGTTGTCTGGGTACCCAAAAATATATTTCGTTCAGATAATAAGTAAACTGTACACGTTAGGCAAAGTTTATAATTATTACTTGCTTAAAAAGTGTTCAGTAAACACTATGATGAAATAAAAGTCATTTCTAAATTTAAGTAAGAACGACTTTCCACAAAAGAAGATGTCAAATCCTTGCATGTACTTGTCGCATTTAATGCTATAGCTGTTGGCTGTTCCGGACGTGAAATTGGAAATTTGTGTAGTTCGTATATAATATGACTCAAATCCGATTCGTAGAAAAAGACACGTTTCCGTACTAGCATATTTTACAATGATGGTGTTGAATAAATTTTTCAACTGTTGACCTGTTGAATTTTTAAATAATTATATAAATAAATTTAAATAGAAAATAATTAATTTGAAATTATATTAATTAACTTTAAATTGATAATTATTATTAGATATGTAATCATAAATCATAAATTAAAATTAAATTAAAGAAATATAAAATATTAGAGTAAGGTGTTGAATCTGTTAACAATTGTGCATAGTTTACACGAGTAAACCATGAAGTTTACACGAGTAAACCTTGAATGGGGAAAAGCATGAAGTTCTTTCATCACTTTATAAATCAAATATGTGGCTGTTCAAGTGCATATCAATGGTGAAAAGCACCAAGTCCTCTTATCACTTTATAAGTTACCATTGAAGATATATATTATTTTTAACTGCTGTTTATTTGTCTTTTTGTGGTTAATGCATGAGAAGGCGTTGATAAATTGTATACCTTTTTTATGCTCGTCACCCTTAATCTGGACCTGAACAACTATATATTTGATATACCTTTATTCTGCATGTAAATCTGTAACCGCTAATAACCTGAACAGCAAAATATTTTTTTTTTTTTGCAAATCGATGCTTGTTAATATGAAGGAGTTTAATGGTTAAGGTGTCGGCTTATCGATATCCTCTTTCCTTTTGGTCGGGATCTCGTTATTAATTTATGATTCCCGGTTATTTCTTAGTGTTGTAAATATACAAACTATACATATGTACGTATACTACATTGGGAAGGTACGTACATTTGGGGTCTTATTAAACAGAAACCATGGAAAGTCGCAAGGCCACGTCGTTTCAAGTTGTCGTTCTCCGTAAGTATTTAAATTGGTCCCAACCTTCGTGTTTCCTAACACGGTTTAAAGTAAGAGAGATCCAAAATCTGAGATCACCATGAGCTTCAGAACCGATCGTATTGCTGAACTGGACCGCGACAGAAGGAATTGGTGTTGGTGTATCCACGCCAAGGTGTTGAACGCTTGGTCGATCCGCGAATGCTTTGTCAAACAGTTTTTGATGTATAAAAATTTATCTGTTATGAAGGGTTCAACAATCGAAGTGGCGTTTCTACAGGGTCAAAACCCAAATATCCCGCCAAACCCTGAAATCGGTACCTGGTACGATATTCGGGAGTTTAAATTAATCAATCCAACTCTCAACTAGTGGGAGAGTTACTCATCCCGTATCTTTCGGTATCTTTTATCTATAATTTCTTTAATATGTATATATTAGTGTCCGTTAAATTATGAACTTGCGATGATTGCTGAGAGTCATTTAGTGGTAGTTTGGTCAGTTTAGAACGTCGGTTTTAAGTGTATCGTTTGCAAAATTACCAAATAAACGTGACACCTAGAAATTTTTATTTTCCCGCGCTAGATGTTTGTGGGTGCATCGTAAATGTGGACGTCATAAGAAGACGCGTCGATGGCAGGTGTATTGAAGTTTTCTTCACTCTCCTCAATGGCAGGTTAAGGACCTATTACGCTATAAACATAGTAATATACAAATATATTTTTGAACTGCATAGAATTTAACTTTGATAGCAACTGTGCGTTAATGCAGGAATGAAAGTGTCAAATGTCGTCTCACAGACTTCTATGCCCATCAATTCATCTCTGATTGGGAATCACAGGGATGTCATGTTCTCCACAAAACCGAACCAGTGTTTTGTGTCTTCCGGTTCTGTAAGGTTGGGAGTTATGAAGGTACGTCAGAGTAAATTGATATTATGATAGAAGCAAGTACATGTAATTTGTCTAGCAACTCAATTACGAAAATGGGTGTAGGCGTACCATGTCTTGTACACACCGAAGCGTCTTCTATAATCTTCATTCGAGCAGATTTCGATGGACTTGGACATCACAAGGATATGTAAGTTGATATTATATTAATATTTGGTTTTAAAGCGTATGTGTTCATATCTGTTCACAGTCTCACATGTACGTTTTTTTTTTTTTTTTTTTTTTTCTTATAGAAGTGAGTTTGCAGGACGTTACCACATTCAAAATGTGAGGGGACACGATGGGACAACAATTGAAACAATTGTCCAGGAAGGAGAAAGCTCCGGAACCCATACAGAAACAAGGCAGACGTTCGTCAGACTGGCCGGGGAATGAGGAATGAAAATATTACTTGAAATAGAAATCAAATGTTGTTTTCTATTTCAAATATTGGTTTAATTTCCTCAGACTATGTACAATGATTTATTTTTTAAAAACTTACGCAATCCTTTTTATTTTATATTCTAATATTTATTGAAATTGAGATAGAAAATAAAAAATTAGAATTTTGAATATTAAATTAGTTTGGTGATAATCTATTTCACGAAATTTTTTAATTTAAAGATATAAAATGACATTCTTGTTCTTCTTTTTATAATGTCCAAAGAAAATGTACTAAGTTCCTATTTATAAAGTTAAATAAATGACGGAATGCTTGTACTATCCCCTAATAATAAGTAGAATCTTTAATGTTGTATTGTTTTATCAGAAGGATAATTTATTCCCCACACCATAGTTGACGTACGTTGGGAGTCATAATATATTGTGGTACTCGTCTACGTACAGAAGCTTAAATAATCGTACAATCAAAACAAGTGAATAGCAACCCTTTGGATTGATCTCGTTGAGAGGAACTGGATACACATCAAATAAACTTATTGATGAGAAAACTATCATATCTAAGCAACAATAATTACGACTATCTTCGAAGTTGTCACATCAGAGAACCTACAAATGTCATAGTCTAGGCTTAGGGTTAGCTGATGGTTGAGTTACAGCCGATATTAAACTAATTCGAATATAATGAATTTGAAATCCGATAACACGAAACTGACACGTGGTTAGCACTACTTATTTGTTTTAGTAATTCTAATCGAGTAGGCGTGCATGAGAGCTCATATACCTAAAATGGGTTCCTTCGTAATTAAGTAGTTAACAATAGGCTGATTTAAAACGACGTCATATAGAAACTAGTATAAATTTCAAGGATTTTCGCCAAACTCCCCAACCACCTCTCACATCGTAGGTTTTATTAGTGGGCAGGTGGCAGTTTCCGTCTATTTGGTTATGCACATATTGCTATTAGTTTACTTAACTCCCAAAAAATGGCGACTTCTAGCCGTAAGAAGATTGATCTGCCAGACGAGATCTTGATAAAAATAGCCAAGCATCTCGTAATGGGTTCTGGCGCCTTGGCCCATTATTAAAGGCTGGTCGGCGAGGAGTGGATACAGTGCTTGCCCCAGAAGTTCTGAAGGTTGCCAGCACCTACCACATCTGTGAACATCCTTCTTCATTCCAAACGACAAGGAATCCAAATGGTGAACACCAGGAAGAAGGGATTCACAGGTGTATTTTCGAAAAATGCTTGGAAGTAGGGAACAGAATAGCAATCTACAACGAGGGCCTACGGATCGTTGCCGAGGAGCGAGACATTCAGCGCGGTATCGCACTACTAAAAAACAACGTTCCCGAAGATGCCGAGTCCACTCTTGCATGTGTAATTTTCTCTATGTTATATGGGGACGAGCAGATGGCGGTTCGTTTTCTTCACCAATTTGATGCACATCACTATCCACTCCAATCAGAGGGAGTACGGCTTATCGGGGAAGATCTGTTCCAACGGTTGAGTATGTTTAAGCCGGCGCGTAAAAACACGTACAAAGATTCTTTTGTATATCCATCCAGTTCGTTGATCCCTTTCCGGGACTGTGCCATGAGTAGTTGTTTGAGATGGGGCAGGTTAACGACCGACACACGTTATTATGACATCATCTGTGTAAATTGCGTTATTATGACATCATCTGTGTAAAGCTATTTGTGAAATCCTCTAGGTGTATCGTCGGTTCCCTTCTGTGTTGCGTTTCACCTCGCCACGTATGTTTCATTAGATAATTAAATTACTATGTAATGAAGATGTTAATTAACGTGTATGCCAATATCTGTTGTTTTGGCCGTTTTTCACCTTTTAATCCGAAAATGTCTAGTAGATGTTGTATTGCTCCTTATATTCCTAAATAAATATCAACAGTTCCGTATACACGACGTGTACTTAGTTTCACCGGGCAAACACACCAACAAATATCAACACTGCCGGCCCAACCTATTTTTACCATTAACAAACATTAGAAAAAAAAAAATAACAACTTTACAAGGCCTCGAACTCGTGACACTGAAGGACACTCAAGGCCAATCCTACCACTGTACCACCGCACCGTTTTTGATATTGAATCCCCTAAAATCGCTAATATAATCTGTAGCATAAAGCCCTAGATATATCGGCACTGTATCAAGCTTACGACGCCGTTCGTAACTATTGGAAAACGACACAACTTGGAAAACTTCATGTTGTTTTACAATACAAAAAACGACACAATACAGAAAGTTCTATAAAAGGCCAACCGAATATAATAGATATATTATAAGATTCAGGGAAATTAGGGTTCATTGAACTGATTTGGAGGAAACAGAGAGAGCCGCTGCCATAGATGTTGGATTAGATATTGAGAGTTGGATATTCGGCTAATAGTTTAAAGTTCCTCTTTTCTTTATTTTCACTCCTTCAATTACGTTATCAGTTTCGTTTTTAATGTCTGCTTTGACAAACACGAGTCCAGTCGAGTATGACGATGCGAAGTATGGGATCCCGGGTGTTTGTTACTGTGGTGAAACGCCAAACCTACAACCTTCTTTTACAAGGACAAACCCAGAGAGTCTCCACTACACTTGTAGAAATAGAGAGGTAAGTGACTTACAGTTTCCCCGAGGTTGATTAAAGATCAGATTTATTTGCATAACTTAAGTTTCGTGTAAAAAATTATTTTTAAATAAATGCAGGATGGGGACTGTCACATTTTTAAATGGTGGGATGAAGCTATGATGGAGGAACTGAAAACAGTGAAGGAAGATCTTCTAAAGTTAACTAGTTTGAATCAGATGCGTGAAGCGCTTGCACAAAAAGAGGACATTGCTAACATCTTAAATATGCACAAGGAAAATCAGATGGAGTTGGAAAGGATGAAGGCGTTGATTGCGTACAAGAGTGATGGATTAATTATGGAATTAAAACTGACCAAGGTGTTTGTTGCAACTTTGTTTATACTAGCAACAATGACCTATATCTTAATGTAGTTTGGTCGTTTTATTAGAGTAGTATTTTGGGTTGTGGGTTAATTGTTTGAAATCAAGTTATAAACGTTATATTTGGTTTAGTCACATATTTTTTCGTCTAAAAAAAAGACTGTTTGAAACCTTGTCGTGTTAATATTATCGACCAAATCCTTCCAATTAAACATAAACATTTGTACACGTTTGTACACATACGTCTAACATTAAAGGTTGGCAGTATTAGGAAGATGCTTACGAAATAAAAATATATAATTAACCATGCGTATTATAATATAAAGAGTTCAGCAACGTGGTTTAGAAGTTTGTAATGTAAGCAACATTGACAAATGGAAACATAGGCTACGAATCGTCTTCACTTCGCTCGCGCTGGTCGAAGTATTCCAACCGGAGTTTGAAAATCTCTAACCTCAGGGAAGGGTGGTTCAAATATCACTTTAGAAACACCCGGTTGACTAACCACTTCCATCCCTCCTGTGGTGTGGAAAAATAAGGAAAAAGGGTAACCAAAATTAGTTTTATGCAGTAATCTTATATTTAAAAGGTGATTGAATTGTTTTAAATACGTTTGCCTAATCCGTACCTCCATCCTTAAACTTGGGCCTCCAGAATCGCAAGACTACAACTGGTTTGCCTCCGCATAGCCAAAAATTGCGGGCGAAATCATCGACTATTTCATCATAAGCCACACATTGCAAGTGATGACCCCTACCCAAAGAGACACCTTACGTTAATAGCACGGTATATCTTTAAAGTGTGTGAAAGCTAATAATCGCCAAAACCACTCACTCGAGATTCGTCAATGAAAACCGTATCAACCGGGTTCTCTCGGCAAAACGTGGAGCAGTTGGATCGTCCACCAATATTCTTCGTTCGACGTGAGTAACTTGCCCCATCGTCTCCATGGTTTCATTTCATTAGAATTATGGTATTGGATATGATATTAAAAAACGGAACAACACAATGCAACGTTACCTAAGCAGCAGTTCTGGGTCCAAGGAGGCCATCGTTCGCAAATTTGGTCGAAGGCGACGTATTCGATGTAGTGATTGGTCGACAAGCAACGAATGTTGTCCACAACCGTGTCAGCAGTGAATTTGATCCGGTAGTTGGAAGCCAAGACCTTCACAGCGGATGTGTCGTCAGTGACGACAAAATTAGAGAAGGTTTTCCACAAACCCTCCTCAATCCCCGCACAGAACTGGGGCAACAGGTCCTCGCTGATTGTTTCCTGCATCTTATCTCCCTAAAGTTGTAAAAAAAGTTCAACCATGATCTACATGAATCATTTAATATTAAGTGCATATAATATGATGATGAGACGAGTCACTTACGAACACATCCGAAACAACCATTTCGAAGGTGACGATGTTCGCTTCTCTCTTTCTCCACTTGCGGATGATCTTAACAGAAACCTTCCAATCAGAACGCCACGTCTGGAGATCGGATAGCCTGTCGAAATGCGCCATGACTTTGTTGCACTTATGTTTACTTAGTGATGTGATATTTTGGTTTTTGAGAGACGAATACATACTTCACCGGGTGTGTATTTGTCTTCTTATATAATCAGCGAAGAAACACAAATGGATTATCCATATTGTGGTTTTTCAAACGTCGTGACTGCAATCCAGACAGATACATAGCATTTAGATAATTAACACGTGTAACTGCCGGTTAAGCGAAGACGATACATCGCATGCACCACTTAATTATGACCCTATAGTCGATGTTATATATAGCCGGAAAATATATTGGTTCATTTAACAAACCAATTCAATGTAAAACTTTATAAAACATCAAGGAATAGTGAATGATGGTTTAAACTCACAAATAAAGGCTGATATATAGTGTAAATGAACCAATAACGTTGAAGAACTGTATATTATGAATAAAAATATTTAAAGACAAGCTCAGCCATTGCACTGTTTATAAATAAAAAAATTATTTTAAAATAGTTTAGTAGTAGAGGCAAAATCTTCTTTCTTGCTAATAGACGGAAAACTGAGGCCTCAGCTGCGACGGCGGAATCTTCTGTCCGATAGGGTTGTTTTACCTCCCAATTTCTTGAATCAAGGTGTATAGATCTGGGATAAGTACTACAAAACGACACTCCCTAGAAGTCGGCGACGGAACATTTAAGGAAGAAGAGATTACAGAGGTCGGGTGAAATCAGAAAAAGGCGAGTAGTTTCGATCCCTCTATCATCACCGGTGTTGAATCAGAAGGTAAGTGTTTGTCTTGACTTCTTACTTTAAATTGGAAGAGAGATTTTTCCCCCAAATTCTATATTACGTTGGAAGAGTATATAGCAAATACAATTAAGAATCGATTTGAGTAGCACAGGATGTGAAATCAATGAATAGTTGTGTATTTGCGGCGGGCAGAGGCTAAATAACCCTAATCGTCAACAGAATTGAACATTGGTAGACATTGGTATTAGGGTTAATTGGTTTAGTGTACGTACATATTAATATGGTATTAGGGTTACTTCGTGGTGATAGGATGGATCCCGAGGCTGTAGAGATCGTTCCTCAATTGAGCTTGGATCTACCGAGGAGGTTATTTGCTCTTGACCGTTACCCTCTCAAAACCAAGATAAATGCGTATTCAAAACCGGAATATCTTTCTACAATATCGAGGGTGCTGAGTGGAACAAAGGAAATGGAAAACTTGTTAGAGTCTCCATTTGGGCAGCTTTTTCGTATCCCTGCTAACAAGATCTCGTTCTCCGGTAAACTAGTTCATGGATTTGTTTGCCGTCAATTGGTGACCAAAAAGCGGCATGAGATGTGGATTGTGTGTGGTGGCAATCCAATCAAGTTTGGATTACAGGAATTTGCAGAGTTGACAGGGCTCGAATGTGGAAATTATCCTAAAAAGAGAGATGTGGAAAGAGCTACAAAAACGGATAAAGGATGTAAGACTGTTTGGGAGGTTCTATTCGGGGAAAACATAGAACCAACGATCTCCGAGTTGGTAAAAAGGTTGGAGACTGAAGAAATGGAAACGTGGCAGAAACTAGCTTTAGCGCTGATAATAATAGTTGATGGAGTTCTAACATGCGCCACGCAACCAGTAAAACCAGATCCGAAGACAGTGGAGATGACCAAGAATATTGATTTTTTTTTCAAATATCCATGGGGAAGGTTGTCATTTGAACGGACGCTGGAGACTATAATAGGATTTAAATGTCCAGCAGACGTAGACAGCTTAGTAAAAACTTTCAAGCAACAATTAGTTGTTGTTCATGGATTTCCTCACTCCAGCTGCTGGCTTTCCAATCTGTCCCAGCAATTGCAAGATTAGTACCATCTGACGTTCAAGATCAGGCGTTTAATCAAAGATCGATCCACAATCTGGCTAAACTGCGGCCAATCAAGACAACAAACATCTTCGCATGCGAGGCTGCTAAAAAGGTATGTACTTATCCCTTGTCTATCAGATATAATACGTTAACGACCTGAATCTATAAGTTCCGTAAAATGTATATATTTTTGTAATAATATTATAGGTGGTTATTAGACGGATGGTTGGTAGATGGGAGCATTGTGATAGTCGAGAATTGGCGTGGCGTGACGAAGAGGAAGACCATCAAGTTGACAACATTGAAAATCTTATTAAAGCAGGCCACAAATGGGATGAGGCAATATGGATGGGAGGTGATGATAGGTGTCCAAAACAGACACGTCCCGAAGAGAAAGGTATTAAAAACATTTATACATTACAAAGGGATACACTATAAATTTAATTTTTTAAAAAATTAATGGTTAATTAGTGATATAGTTACAGTTGACTGTCGGAAGAGGAAAAGAGCAGACACCGCAACAATTGACAATAAGAAAGAGAAGAGCACGAGAACTGATGCGCGACCGGGGGGTACACACATTGTTCATGAACGTTTGGACGATGAACAATTTGAAAGGTTTGCGGCGGAACTAAACCGGTTCAACAGGAAACAAGAAGCTCTGATGAAGGAAAATCAGGCAAACATGGAGATTTTCGTACGTACAGAGATCTGCAAGGAGATAAGAGCTGCACTATTAGAGGTTAAAAGAAACGAACATGGGGAACCTTCTTACGCTTCGCATACAATTTCAGATAAGAAGTATTCAAAAAAAAGAAGAGGGAAAACTATAAAGTTTTGAAGAATGAGTTCAGTAATGGTTATGAAAAAAGGGAGAGAAGGTCAGAAACAGGGGATGCGCTGCCACTGCTAAGGTTGATATGACAAATAGCTTAAGGGTAGTAATTTTCTCACTACTTACATATATTAAATTATGTTGCTATCGTGGTGTGCACAGGGTGATCGGAATAATGATGGTTCGAAGGATGCCATAGATGGTCAACACACTGTCAGTGGTGACTCTTTAGTTGGAGGCCAGGTAATGGACAACAAGATCCTCTTTAGAATACGACTCAATCAACGTAATGGGGGTGTTTATGCTTATGCACCTATCATATACGCTTTATATATTTGACCGTAAGATACAACCCGTACTCATTTTAATGAGTGGGTAACCGATAATAACGACTGTGGCATGAACGAACCATCCCCGGACAATGGAGTTAATGAGTGTCGCCAAGATTATGATGCGGGGGACATTGCTGTGGAGCTATCACCAACTAAAACCGTATCCGATGTAAGTATTTGACACGGAATGGAGATTACAACACTATTTTCGTAATAAAACATTGTCCACCTGTAATTGAACAGATATTGCTGCAGCTGAATACACAAATGGAACCTGATCTGCATTTTAACAAAATGGTAGGTCAGGAAGTAACCATAAAAGGGATAACCATCTGTGGGTTTCATATATATTCGGTTATTTGTTTATCTCCTCTAATCTAAACGTGTGAAAAATTGAGCTTGTACCAAGTTACTACTACAAACACGCGTCTGAAAAGTTTCAATATTTTTAATAGGAGGATGGGGAAGAACTGCATCAAGAAGGCGGGCAAGTCGAGTGGTTTAACAGTAACGGAGGGGACATAAGACGTCAGGAAGGCGAGTCAGATGAGGGTTGTAACAAAACCGAAATACCTGTAGAAAATGAAACTGCAGTTGACGGTCAACAAGAGGCAAGTGTCTAACTTTGATGATTTCGATTATTTGTGACATTCGTGTACGTCAGTATGAATCTATGTACATACATCTTATTAGGCCGAAGTCCAAGCAGAACTACCGGAAAGCGATGGCGAAGAGGGCTGTAACAAAACTGATGGACATGTACAAATAGAAACAACAGTTAACCTCCAATAGTGCAGACTTATTTTTTATTTCGAACATTTACCATATTTATAGTGTCTACTTAGATGGTCCAGTGTACGTCACAAATAATCTATGTACGTACATCTTATTAGGCCGAGACCAAGCAATACCCAACGAAAGCGATGTCGAAGAGGGCTGTAAAGAGACTAGAGGTCAACCAGATCAAAGTCCGGGGAGGAATGTATTCCCGGTGACTCGACAATTTAGTGCCGCGGTCGGTTATTATTGTGGATGAAACAGACGCGCAGAAGAACATATAATGGAGATACTTGCGAGTCAACCATCCGAAGCCATAGTGATAAAAGCAGGGTCGGTTTCATACGACCCTATGGAAGATGTTGCTGATGGGAAATTCGCCAAATTCACCGAGTTGATAAAACAAGATAATGTGTAAGTGTAGTATATATTACTCCGATGACATATTGATATGCTCAATCATTGATATAGGATATTCATAATTATAAAATTTCCCAGGGTACACACATTTTTCGGATTCCGCAAGGCAGATATCCTATTCTTCTCTACTCTTATATCGTCCCAAAAATGGGTCCATAGTCAGGTACATATTTTAAACTTTAACTACACGATTTTGGTGTGTTCATGGTTTCTTGTTGGATTTAAATCCGACCGGTTTGCGTTTAACTGCATCTGCAGCACATGGAGATGATTGCCCTAACGCTGTGGCACAAAAACGGAGAAGAAATGATAAAACAAAGGACCGTAATTTTGGACTCCATTCTCTTTTACGAGTTAACAAGAAGGTTCCAAGCATTCAACAGGAGCACGGTGAAACGGAATTTCGATGGGACAAAGTACTCATTGACGTCATCAATGGGGAAAGGATGCACCACGAACCAAGGTTGAAGTGGGTTACGATGTCGACGTTATATATGCTCCAATGAACTGGAATCTAAGCATTGGGTAGGAGTGGGCATAAATCTTATAAAGAGACATGTTTCCATTTACGATCCTTTCATGGCCTCCTCCAGAGAAACTCTTGCAATGTCCCGGATCAAGCCTGTGTGAGATGATACCGTACCTACTTCAGAGGGTTATCGATGTCAATTACCCTCTCGATCCATTTACCGCTGAAAGGGTTAGCCAAGTAGGACAAAACTTGAGGACGGGAGATTGTGGACCTTTTACTATGAAGTTTTAGAACTGTTGAGCATGGGCAAACCGATGACTGATTGTTTGAAGATCACCGACAACAATATTGACAATTTCCGAAAGAAGTTCGCGATGGACGTCTACGAAGCTGGTATTGGTCCGATAAATTAAGTAGCGAATTAACATTCTTCCTGGTTGTACTTATTACTTTCACGCAGGTGGTCCATATGATCCGTAACAGTCTGTTAGGATGATTATGGTTCGCTGAATTTGCCTACTGAATACAATTTAATTGTCTCGCTCATCATATCATAGGATTGCCAGTTCGGACAAGTTAGTGTGCTCAAAATGGATAGAAACTAAGCACCAACCATCCACCTAAAAATAAAGTCTATAACGTTAGAAAATCGATTGTACGTACACTGATGAATATACGTACGTGTGTACACAGACCATAAATATACGAACGTGTGTACATAGACCATAATAAGGCCGTTACTTATTTTATGGTACGTACACATATGAATATACGTACGTCTGTACACAGACCATAATAAGGCCGTTACTTAGTTGATGGTACGTACACATCTGATAAAGGCCTAACATATACTAATACTGGTTAGAAAGACGTCATAATGATACATATCTAGACCCTCCAATATACAAAAAACACTACACCTGAAGAGGTTTTTACAAACAACCGATAGGAGCTATGTGAGTGACCAGACCTCGGAAAATCTAAGAACGACATCCTCAAATCCCACATGTTACCAAAAAAATGACCAAACACGCATCTTCTATTAGCAACACGCGTAAAACCAATCTTCAATTTTGCAAAATCATACTGCTCCGGTAATGTACATGGAACCTCTTCAACTTTTTGATCCCGAGTTGAACTCGGCTTAGGATAATCTACTGCTCCGGCATAGCATCTAGTTGGAGAAAGCAGTCTCCTGGAACCTCATCAAACACGTGCAGCAAGTTTCATCCTAATGAAGGCATGGCCGCATCACATAGGCTGTGTAATTTACTCCAAGAGCTATACACTCTAAGCACTTCAACGTGTACACACAACAGTCAACGTGTATTTGGGTCTATAGTATTTGGACCGTAATAAATAAAAATTACATAAATGGGGTCTTATAGTATTTGGGCTGTATTTTCTGTTTCCTAATGGGCATTTGGGCTGTATTTTCTGTTTCCTAATGGGCTTCTTCAAACAGAGATCGAGAGAGAGTTCTATAAAAGAAGCGAAGAGAAGAACTTACAAAGATGAGAGTAGGGAAGAAGACGAAGAGAATCGAGCCTGGATCTGCTCCTTCTCGCTTGTTTTCTTCTGCTCCTCGAAGTGACAGAGAAATGGAGTATGGATCTGCGGCTTTGTTCTTCTTCTCCTTCTAAGCGACGGACTAAGTTCGGAAAAATCGAACCAAATTAGGGTAAAGTTATTTTGTAAAACAACAAACAAAACGAGGGTATTTTTGTAATTGACCACATATAACGCAGCTTTTACTCATTACTCGCTAACTTTATTACGCGTCAAAAAATGTTAGCCGCAAAACGCAGCGTCTACCGCAGCGTCATGACGCACGTAGCTGCGGCAACCAAACGAACATCGTTATCCGCGTCAACCGCAGCCGCAGATAGCTGCGGCGACCAAACGAACAGCCCTAATGTCTTCATTTGGCATTAGTTATATATTTGGGATCGGATATTTGCTGTTTACTGTATTTCGAAAATAATTTGTTTCACTTTGGTTTTCTTATATATATCGTTCTGTCTTTGTTGTGTTGTTGTTCCAAGTTTAAAAGGTGTAGTAGTTTGAATATGTCGAGAATTGAGATGTGTGTTTGAGTGTCTGGTAGTAATTGGAAATTTCTGTTCTTACTAAGGGTCCGTACGGGACATATAAGATATCAATTTCTGCAAACAGTATGAATATCTGCAGAAATTGATATGCAAACAGTATGAATATCTGCAGAAATTGATAATACAGATTCCATTGATCAGCCTATGTTATGGATTCACTTCCTTAAGACAAATGATACTAATGCATAAACTAGAGCAATCCAAATACTGCCTAAATAGATAATCAATTGGACCTACTCTTGTAAGTAGCATTGCACCTTAGTCTACGAAAGCAAGCAACCATCGAATCTAGTTCTTTGTATATGATAGAAAAGACAAAGTGTAATCTTCCTGTAAAAGAGCAAAACAACTGAAACGGATCAAACCCAGGATGACATAAACACTAAATCATTGTAACATAGAGAACACCCAAGTACAAATTTTACCTTCTGGGTTAATTCTTAATTTTGACTTCACCAATTTGATTTGTATGTGACGGTTAGGGGGGCTTTAAAGATGGGTGAAACTGAAAATCAATACCTCAAGGGATTGAGGCCGAGGGGTACTGAGACTGAGAGTGATCGAGAGTGAAAGGAAGAGACAAAAAAATTCAGATCTGCCTGTGAGGGTTTTCAATCGACTTTGAGAGAGAACAGAGAGAGAAGAGAGCAAAAAAAAGGGTTAAATTTGTGTCCGTTGATTTATTTTAATCAACGGTTCATATTAGAAAGGATGTGATCCTTAATTTAATGGTTTAGCCAATGAAATAATAAAGTGATGTTAAGAATTTGTATCCCTTGGATTCACTTGAATCCTACGGTTTGATTCTATGCCACGTCATCTATCTGAGTGATGTCTTTCTATTGGCTCATGTTTTGGTATATTTTCTCATCCCATTTTAATCACTTTTCTTAATTTAAAATCTTTTAAAGTCCTACAATCAAATGAAAAATGTGTTATAATAATGAGAATATGATCATAATAAATTTGTAACCAAAATTTTTATTTTAAAAGGCATGTTTTTTAAAAAAAAAAAAAACCATAAAAGACAATGTAAACTAATGATGAAAGAATACTTACAACTAAACGATTTTTACAACTAATTTGTGTATTTATAATTTTATATTTCTTCCTATTATATGTAATTATATTACAAAATAATTTTTAATAGCATTTTTGTGTTAATTTATAAATAATAAAATATATCTTAATATTGAACTCTAAACCCTAAACTCTATACCCTAAATCCTATACCCTAGACTCTAAAATCTTGAAACACATTTCACTAATTTCAAATAACAAAGTAATATGCAAAAAAATATATGAAAACTATTTGTTGTGTATTCTTTCTATTTTGTAAATATAAATCTTAAATTTCTTATATTATTAATAGCATTAAAAACTATTTTTCAAACTCTATATCCATTAAATCCTATACCCTAAACTCTAAAATCCTACACTCTAGCTTAAAAATTATTTTTATAGAATAAGCTATATTCTCGTATTTTTAAAATTGATAAATAAAGTATATTTATTAACTAGTTTGCATTTTTTTTTCAACCAAACATTAATAATTAATTAAAGAGAACTCCAAGATTGGTTGCCCAAACAGGAGGATAAGAGTTTACAAATAACGATTCGAATATTGTTTGATTATGTATACAAATAAAAAATAACTTATCTGTATTTTGTAATATTATTTAAACGTTTACAAATAACAAATAACTTATCGTATTTTGTAATATTATTTAAACGTTTGAACATTTGAGAATATTATTTGATTATGTATAATTAAGAAATGAATGTATGAGAATAATTATGAACAAAATAATTTTTTTATATGTAGTTACATTATGTATTAAGTATTTTTAATTTATATATTTATATATATATACATACTATATATTTGTAGTTATCTTAAGTTCATATATTTGTTGCTTTAATTCTGTATTATTATTATTATTATTAGTATATATATTTGTAGTTTTTACTTATATTTGTTCAAACAGTAAAATGTTGGTATTCAAAAAATGGTTTTACAAAAAAAAAAATATATATATATCTTTTATTTAATTATTGTATTAATAAAATTTGCTTGCAAACCGATGGGTTTAACACAAGAAATTGCACGAAAAAGAAGAAATTGACTAATTAGCATTTTACATTCCATCAAAGAACATCACACTACGAGAATAAAGAAGCTTGATGAAACGTGTTTTCTTCACTGTACATAATATATGAGAACCCATATATTCTTCTTTCTTGAATATGCATGAAATCATAGCTCCTGCAATCAGGTTTTGCTGTTCTTGGACAATATTCTCTTCTTGATACATCAACTTTCTCCTCGTGAGACCATACCCATTGTCTGGTATATTATGTTATACAGGCATTGACTTAATCCGAGCACATCTTGGTTGAAGCTGCTTTTGTTTATATTTGAGATTGAAAGATTCAAAACCAAAATCTGATTAGATTAGCCAATCTATCAAAGATTGAGACCAAAACACATCAACACCGATAAAGCTATGTGAAATAGAATGATTATAAGAATGAAAGAAGTTCCACAAATCCAGAGAAGAGTTTGTACTTGTATGGGATACCTCAAACTCCATAAGTCCAGCAACGTCTTCTCAACTAAGGACGAAATTAAAAATACAAGATGAAAATTACCGTCACAATATAGCAGATATAAACTAGATAGCAGGTTTTTGTGTATAATTATTGAAGTCCATAGATTCATTTCAGGTAGAGAAGTTGGAGAAGATAGAAATATGACCATATGTTTTGGTTTAGCTTTCAGGCATGTATGTACTCTGTCATGATCAATGAAAAAACAAGGTTCTTGTTCTGTCAAAAGAGCATAATCAAATGAAGCATTGACGAGAAAAATTGCAGAACAGCATTTACAAAACATAATTACTGGAAGCTCAATAATTTCACATTGTTTCAGAATGTCAAATTGAAACCAGACAATAACATATTTCACTAAGCTGTGTGATATTATGCTTCAACCAGTTCAGTTTTGTAGTGAAAAGCTATTTTCTAGAGAACCGAAGTGAGCTTACCTTAGCTTATAGAAATCAGGAGCCCTCGGCAACACAACACGATTATCAACACAACACCCAACACAACGTATTATCAGCTATACGAATACACAATAGCATCGAGAAAATATCGATTCAACTGAAACATGTCAAAAACCCGATTTGAAAGTAATACACTACCAATTTCAATTACCCTACTGAAACTTAACAAATTTTCCTGCGAGCAAAACAACAT
The DNA here is from genome assembly GCA_023657505.1 of Camelina hispida. NCBI lineage: Eukaryota > Viridiplantae > Streptophyta > Magnoliopsida > Brassicales > Brassicaceae > Camelina > Camelina hispida. Next base: position 25,338,164 of record CP094637.1, read on the forward strand.
AAACGGATCAAACCCAACATGAAATAAACAAATCATTAGAAATAACAAACACCCAAACACATAGTTTACCTTTATAAGTCAGTTTTGACCTCAACAAATTCATTTGGATCGATCCATGTGACGATTAAGAGGGCTTTGTAGATCGAAAATGAAACTGAAGATTGGGACTGAGTGGGATTGAGAGAGAGAATTGAGGCTAAGACGGATTGAGATGGAACGAGTGAAGAAGAGACAAACAAATTGGCATCGGTGAAGGGTTTCCAATCGAGTTTCGAGTGAAAGAACAAGAAGAGATAAGAGATGGCCAAGTGTTTCACCAGTAATTAATGTAACCTAATCGATATATTCCTCTTGTAATTTTTTTTTTTTATTTTTTTCTTCTTCTTTTTATTGTGTAGTAACTTATAAAAATTTTGGAGGCAACGAAAATTTCAATTTCCCGTTACGCCTAAGATAACGTTTTCGTTATCATTTATGCTATCATAGAACTAAAAACTAGGCGCCACTAGAAAATATTTTCGCGGTAATCCTATTATAGCGTTTGTCGTTTAAGAAAGCATGCAAATTTTCTTAAAACTCACTATAGCAAAACTAAAAGCGCTATATTCTAGTGCTTTTACCCTTATTTCTGTAGTGAGACCACATGACCTTATCCTTAATGGCTAACGGATTCCTAACACAACTAGCAACTTTATAACCATCCTTGTCCGAATGCTTTTATCGATATAGTTGACTTGAAACAAAAAGACATGTATTTGACGTTATATACAAGACATTTGAAATATAATATGACGCTGTTAATAGAGACAAAGTATACAAATTGCTAAATTGTGTGTACGAAAAAAATCATATATCAAAATAATTACAAAATT
>CP094637.1:32413062-32415562 GCA_023657505.1 Camelina hispida
AATTCTTCCAATTGCAATTGCAATACTCGTATAAACAGAACCGAAAAAAATGCAAAGAAGAGGCATCTTTTACCCGGTAACGTAGGGTTTGAACCAAGATTTCTAGATGGATGGGGTAAGGTATTAGTACATCTAACACATAATTAAAATATGTTAATTTGTCTTCTAAAAAGGGAAATATTGAATGAATTGATTGTAAATTATAAGATTTTTTTAATTGTTTTCCTTGAAAAGAGGATCCTAATCTTAGGGAAAATGGAATTTCTACAATCACTGCAAATAAAACGGATATCATTTGATAATAGAAAAGGCTGGTATGCCCCAAAAAGGAGTTTTGGTTCAAATCCTTAGTGGGAATAATCAAACGATTCTGTTCATACATTCGCAAAATTAAGCGTTTCACAATTAGTAAACTATATTTTTTGTCATAATCCGTATTTTCCAAGAAAATAGAGGGATTTCTATTTAATCTATTTAAACCATGATCATAAGCAAGTACATAAATATACTCCCGAAAAAAAAGTGGATATAGAAAACTCTGTTGCCGAGCCCCATCGAACTCTAAATATCCTTTAAATTTCTCCATTTGGATTGAAATTCGATTTGAACCGAAGGTAAAGTCTTTATTTTCTTGAGTTCTGAAATGACACATAGTGCGATACAGTCAAAATAAGGTATTAGACTACGAAAGCAATAGATACCTCATAAACAGGTAGACTGCTAACCGGATTCTCTATTCTCTATCTTTAATAGGTTTCTGTTCGTTATATTATAGAATAACAAAACAAGATTATTAGAAATCCTTTATTTTTTTAACCTAATCGCTCTTTTGATTTTGGAAATATATATATATTTTTTATCAATATACTGCTTCTTTTACACACTCCAACATAATCCAAATGGACTAGTTAAAAAAATAATTAGGACTTATGAAAAAATTGATAATAACACGCAAGAAAAAAATGCCTTCCCATACCCGTATTAGGCACTAATTTATTTTTAACATTTAATTAGTTCGGGTAATTTTTCAAATTACGAATGGAAGCTCGTTTCTTTTTTTTTCCTGGAATAAGGAAAACTGGTTTTTTTATCCATCCATTTATATTTATTCACTTGACCCAAATTGGAATTCTTTTTTTTTTTTTTACATCAAAAAAGGGTTGTACCGATCAGGAAAGCAAAAAAAATGTTATCTGAATTCTCCCTTGATACGACATGCTATTTTTTCCATTCATTCCTTTCAGGATCAGTCGTGGTCTTACAAACTCTACCGCAGATTTGGACGAATCCTTTTCTTCATACAAATGTGTAAAAGATGCTAGTCGCACTTAAAAGCCGAGTACTCTACCGTTGAGTTAGCAACCCCAAAAAACAAAAAAAGAACGTACTGCAAATATGTAGATACAACCAGAATAAAGAAAAAAATCCAGTCGTGTGTGCGTCAGGGATAAATAGATCCATTTATCTATGAGAGAATTATATTTGGTCCATACAATGTTGTCAATATGATTATGAATTTTTCATATAGTGAAACGAATAGAAAAAATCAATAAAAAAGCTTAACCTCTTGGTTTGTTAGTTCATACAATGAATGAAAACTAAGCCAGTTAAGATAATCTCAAATCTTTTTATACTTTTTTAGACCCACTTTTTATGGCCTTTCATTTTTTATGATGAATAAATTATTCATATAATAATATATATATTAGTTTTATTCAGAATTAATATATTATTTTCTATTTTATATACAGTATTTTTTTCTATACAGTAAAATTTTGTATTTATAAAAAAATTCGAATTTATATAATCTAGATCCAAATTTTTTTTCATAAATTTGTTTATGATTATAAAACATAATAGTTGTTCGCAGGTTTCTTTTTAGTATTCGTATCTTAGGAGGAATACTATATAAATCAAAATAAATATGATGGAAGTGAAAGATAAGAGTAGATAAAATTTGATATCAAGCTATATACGAGTCTTTCACATCCTCTTTTTTATATTCCAAAAAGGTGTAGGACTCGAGTAAAATAGAATACAAAATGTCGAGCCAAGAGCACCTATATTCCTATATAAAAATATAAAAAGTGGCGGATGAAAAAATCCACAGCAGATCAGGTCCTTCAATTCAAGTCGCACGTTGCTTTCTACCACATCGTTTTAAACGATGTTTTACCATAACATTCCTCTAGTTTGTGTAATTGATTCAATTATGGAATCATGAATAGTCATAGTTCAGTCAGTATATCGTAATCTATACCTTTTCTTTCTCTATGAATGGAATAGTGAATTTACGCGTAAAGGTTCAGTCAGAATTCAAATGAATCCCATATTAGTTTGAATAGAAATCTATATTTATATCTATATTTATATCTATATATATCTATAAATATAGATTTTTTTGAATTCGGTTAAAATAATGAAAAATAAGTTTATTCTTCTTTTCATTTCAATATTTTATTCTTAAAAAAGATTGGATTTTTAAACAGAAAGGATGGTG
>CP094637.1:32418062-32420562 GCA_023657505.1 Camelina hispida
CCATTCTGTCTAAATAGGCTATTCTATTTGTACAGATATGGAATAGGGGCTCATTCAATTCTTCTTTGTTTATTAGAGTTTAGTCCAAGTTTTTTTGTTTCAGCGCGGGGTAGAGCAGTTTGGTAGCTCGCAAGGCTCATAACCTTGAGGTCACGGGTTCAAATCCTGTCTCCGCAACATTTTTTTCAAGAAATGTAAGTTTGATTCTATTAACTAGTCATTAATTAATACGTGTCTTTTGGGACGCGAGGAAAAAATTACTATATTTCCCGGTCAACTATACCGAATCTTTTATCTTTTTGAATCCATTTATATTTGGGCGGATAGCGGGAATCGAACCCGCGTCTTCTCCTTGGCAAGGAGAAATTTTACCATTCGACTATATCCGCATTTTTTTGCCTTCTTGATAAGAAATTTATCGATAATATTTGTTCAAAGCTAGACGAGATACACTCTTTGGTTTGGGGTGATTTCATAAAATTCTACCACCAAATCAATTCAATTAACAATTCTATTAATATATATAAATTATATATATATATATTATATATTAATATTAGATTTATTCTATATATTTAATATTGAATTCCATATTCAAGAATATATGATTCTTCTATTTCCATAAAATATTCTATATTGATATCAGATATCAATTTTTATTAGTTTTTTTTTTCATATTTAGTAACTATTTATTAATCTTTTATTCATATTTCATTCAAGTTCCAGAAGTTCGACCCCCCCTCTAATTTTTTCTTTATTTGCATTTTATGGACTTATATTGAATTTGAATGTGTAATTCATGGAATGGGAGGGGGTCATCTCATTTTTGGATCTGCAACGAATGAATTCAAGAGATAAGAGAATTAAGGATACCCACCAAGAAGACTAATCCAATCCATAAAGATGTACCAGAAAATACAACATTTTTGTTACTCGACCAACCATCAGGAGACGCAAATACAACGGGTACACTAATCAGTAAGATTGATGAAGTAATAATTAATGCAAAAACAGCCAATTGGAAAGCAATAGTCATGTTTTTAATCCTCCAAGCTATTAACAAAAGAATATACACCATTTAATCCTCTTACCCACTAAAAACTTTAATAAATAAAGGGATTTTATCATGAATCCGTTGATTCGAGATGACTTAGTTCCAATTTCTTTTTACCATTTTTTCTATTCGGACATGAAGTTAAAGGTTCTTTTTGACTTCACAAATGGGTATACTGCATCGCGTATCTCTTTTATTTATATAGATTTATAGACCTATTAAAGAGAGTCACACCCTATATCTTTCTCTACATAGTGATCGTATTAACTCATAGGGCTATGTTCTATTTGGCGAAAAAAAAATAAAATAGAAATTATCTTTCGGAGAGATGGCCGAGTGGTTGATGGCTCCGGTCTTGAAAACCGGTATAGTTCATAAAAATAACTATCGAGGGTTCGAATCCCTCTCTCTCCTTTTGTTGGATGAATATATTTTTATCTTTATTAGCTTTTTTTACTTCTTAGCATGATAAATAAAGGAGAATGGCTCGGCTGGATAGTATAGCCGAGCCAGAAAAAATTAGATTGAATTGAAAGAAACAAAGAAGACTTTTTAATATGAACCGATTTTGACTTTCCTGTTTTACCTACTACTTTAGTTAAGAGGAGTCATGGAAAGAACAGGTTCAAAATCACGATCAATTCCTTTTTCAAATCCTGCTGCCGCTGCGCGAGCCCTTCCCGCGTGCCATAAATGACCCACGAATAGGAAAAATCCTAGAACAAAATGAGAGGTAGATAACCAACTTCTCGGAGAGACATAATTGACTGCATTGATCTCAGTAGCTACGCCCCCTACAGAATTTAAGGAACCTAAAGGAGCATGAGTCATATATTCTGCTGAACGTCGTTCTTGCCAAGGTTGTATGTCTTTTTTCAACCTACTCAAATCCCAAAAACGCATTGTTTCTCCTCCAAAAATAACTTCTCCTGTCAGAGAACGCATTAAGTATTTACCTAAACCTGTCACTACAAGAATAGTTGTGTATAGTCACAATTTTATTTGTAGGTATAACTCATTTTTCGTAGCAAAAAAATATTTTTTACTAATTTGCCACAAAATAATTTAGTAATTATTTGGTAGTAGCAAATTTTCCATCTGTCACTAATTGTGGTAATTTGCTACCAATTTGATACAAGATAATTTGTAACAATTAGTTACAAATAGCCATACCATTCCATAGCTACTTTGTTACAGTTGGATACCCAATGTTTTGTCTTAAACTTGTTATCATTTGTTACACAATGCGTGTAACTAATTAGCTACAATTACCTTTGGGTTCATCGTAATGCCTTGCTTCAATTTGTCTCGGGTATTTGTAGGAAAGTTGCTTCTATTAGCTACAATATTGATAGTAAGTGGATCTACATAATATATAATGCATAAGAATTTTGAAAGAGATCATGTTGATCGTAAAAGTATTCAAAGCAATGTATATATTATATA
>CP094637.1:32425562-32428062 GCA_023657505.1 Camelina hispida
CCCCATCGTCTAGTGGTTCAGGACATCTCTCTTTCAAGGAGGCAGCGGGGATTCGACTTCCCCTGGGGGTAGGGTACTACGAAAGGAAGTTGATCATGGATTATCCATAAAGTTAGAATAGATTCTTCCTGGGTCGATGCCCGAGCGGTTAATGGGGACGGACTGTAAATTCGTTGGCAATATGCCTACGCTGGTTCAAATCCAGCTCGGCCCAATAATTCGCTGTCTACATAATCCTTTTTGTTTTGCATAAATGACAGAGAAGGGTAAGAAAAAAAAAGGTCAAATTTCAGGGTATAGTTCGACTTTACTTTTTTCTTTATTTCTTGTGTTTAGTTATTTTTTTTTCATAAAAAATTCCGAAATGAATAGAGTCGGGAAAATAATCTATTTTTTTTCTAAAAAATAGATTATCAATCGATTTGATAATAATGCAAGGATTACCCAGTAATCCGTCTTGCTCTCACTAAAGTGATATCCATATAGATATCAATATATCACTTGTTACTTTCGTTGTTACAAAACAAAAATTTGAATTTCAAATTGAAATGATTAAAATGAAATCGTAAGAAGGAATATGTAAGCTACCCACTTGGTTTCCATGGGATTGTAGTTCAATTGGTCAGAGCACCGCCCTGTCAAGGCGGAAGCTGCGGGTTCGAGCCCCGTCAGTCCCGGCGGATTCAATACATCAACTCCCCTTTTTGTTTCTGGGCAAGGGGATGAAAATGGTTTCATTTATCTTTTTGTTTTCTTTTTTTTTTCATAAAGCAAAAGAAAGGGTCGATTATTTTAACTAGGGTAGAGAGACATATGTAAATTAATTATAATTTATGTAAATTAATTATAATTATTGAGAACACTCAACACTTCAAGAAAGAGATACTGTATGGAGTTTCCGCTTTTTGTCAACCGCTCTCCCATTAATTCGTGTAGGAAAATGGAATAGGGTAGCGTATAATACATTTGTCAAGAGTACCTATATATACTTTTCTTTCTGTGAAGTCAAGGAATTTTAAATAGTTCGAATCCAACCAAGGAAAGAGGTTTTTTAAAAAATAAAGATAAAACGCGTCTTCCCTAATGAATATGCTCTTTTAAAAGATTAGAGGCGATGTCGAATAAAAAACTCGTAAGACAAATTAACTCGTTAATTTTTTTGAATATTTTCGTTTTTTTACTGGGACTCGTCTTTGTCACATTCCCTTTTTTTGTTTTCCAAAAAGATGACAAACCCTTTAAATTTTTTTTTATTTCAAATTGAACTTCGTACTTGTTTTCTCTATATTGATTTCTATTGTTTATTTAAGGTTCTTTAGAAACTCTTTTTGTTCGAAGTCGAAAAAGTTTTTTATGATACTTCATCAGATGATTGTACAAGGAAAATAAACAACTAGGTTTTAGAAAGGAAAGCCGGGAAAAAGAATCATAAATAACTTTTTTTTGATTGGATCGGGAATCTCATTATGTATTCGGTGTGGATAAAAGATCTTCCTATGTTATACTATTAAATTCTTGACGATGAATCGATTTTATAGCTCCGATATTGTTATTCATGATATTTCTTTCATTCGATATCATCGAAATCTAATTAATCTGAGTGAGTTTACAAGCGAAAGATTTCTCATCTCTATGGGATTAAATCCCGAGATATTCCAAAGAAAAATAATAATAATAAACGATTAAATTATGGAAGTAAATATTCTTGCATTTATTGCTACTGCACTCTTCATTCTCGTTCCTACTGCTTTTTTGCTTATAATTTACGTAAAAACCGTTAGTCAAAATGATTAATTTGAATAAAATTTTACTATCAATGACAATAAAAAAAAAAGATTTCAATTTCTCGTCTTAAATGAAAGGAATGCATTAAATTCAGTAGTATCCTAAGGGGCCCGCTAGTATGAGTATGGTAGAAAGATATCTCTTTCTACCATACTAGCCATTATGGTTATTTTAATGTATAAAGATACAAGTGAAATATCTTAATATAAAGAAATCCACCTATATCTCTCTTTTTCTTTATAAACGTCAATATAAATGAAATAAAATATGAAAGGTATGTACATACTTTCTCAATTTCATTTGTTTGTTTGATCCATTTAATACGGATAATCCCAATTCGATGGAAGCTTCTTCAGATTTCGAAAGGGGTTACCCCATGAATGGTTAACCGTGTAAACCCTGATATAAAAATAGAAAATGAGTCAATAAAACATACATCCAATTTCTAAAAAAAATATTAAAAAAATTGCCGAACGGTCTAGAAAACGAAAACAGTTGATACAGGTTGATAGAGTTTGATTATTACCGCAATTAGAAGTATTTCTAGAGTCCACTTCTTCCCCACACTACGAGAGAGAGGGAAAATGTAAAAACTACCATTAAAGCAGCCCATGCGAGACTTACTATATCCATGTGAATTCTGCCCCCTATTTCTATGAATATGAAGAAACTATTCCATTATTGTTCACTAATAATAGTGAAATCACTGGTGCAG
>CP094637.1:32438062-32445562 GCA_023657505.1 Camelina hispida
TTTATATGAATTTTCCTCGTTCACTAGCTACAATCAAAAAGTTCATAATACTTTCTTTTTTTGTATCCCCACTCAATCTTGGTTACTTTTTTTATGACACGGCCTTGTTTAAAAATAAAAAAAGAAATTACTAGTTATTAATCATATTAATATTATATTATTAATATTAGAAACTATTAGTAATAGAAACATGGAAATATTAAGTAATAAGTGTACTGAAAATAAGAAATCAATAAATCTTAAAATGAGATGTCTACCACAGCAACCAAACGAAAATAAATGATTTGATTAACCTGAATTTTTTTTGACTCAAGAGTTCTATATCCCTTGCCCAATCCACTCCGATTGGAATTGACTAAGCGGGTATTTTTTCCACATTCATAGGAGTTCGTCTATGTTTCTGCTTTACGAATATGATATTTTCTGGGCATTTTTAATAATATCAAGTGCTATTCCTGTTTTGGCATTTATAATTTCCGGAGTTTTATCTCCAATTAGGAAGGGGCCGGAGAAACTTTCTAGTTATGAATCAGGTATAGAACCGATCGGGGATGCTTGGTTACAATTTAGAATCCGTTATTATATGTTTGCTCTAGTTTTTGTTGTTTTTGATGTTGAAACTGTTTTTCTGTATCCGTGGGCAATGAGTTTCGATGTCCTGGGGGTATCTGCTTTTATAGAAGCTTTCATTTTCGTGCTTATCTTAATTCTTGGTTTAGTTTATGCATGGCGAAAAGGAGCATTGGAATGGTCTTAGTTCGTTTCCCGAATACTTGTACAATACAATAATAATAAAAAAAGTAAAAAAAAACCATTGAAACAATTATGAATTCCATTAAGTTTCCCGTACTTGATCGAACAACAAAAAATTCCGTTATTTCAACTACGTTAAATGATCTTTCAAATTGGTCAAGACTTTCCAGCCTATGGCCGCTTCTTTATGGTACCAGTTGTTGTTTCATTGAATTTGCCTCATTAATAGGCTCCCGATTTGACTTTGATCGTTATGGGTTAGTACCAAGATCGAGTCCTAGACAGGCGGACCTTATTTTAACAGCAGGTACAGTAACAATGAAAATGGCTCCTTCTTTAGTGCGATTATATGAACAAATGCCTGAACCAAAGTATGTTATTGCTATGGGAGCGTGTACAATTACAGGGGGGATGTTCAGTACCGATTCTTATAGTACTGTTCGAGGAGTTGATAAGCTAATTCCTGTAGATGTCTATTTGCCGGGTTGTCCACCTAAACCGGAGGCTGTTATAGACGCTATAACAAAGCTTCGTAAGAAAATAGCTAGAGAAATCTATAAGGATCGAATTAGACCTCAACAGGGTAATCGGTGTTTTACTACCAATCACAAGTTTTTTGTTGTACGCAGTCCGCATACTGGAAATTATGATCAAGAATTACTCTATCCACCATCATCTACTTCAGAGATCTCTACTGAAACATTTTTTAAATACAAAAGTCCAGTATCGTCCCACGAATTAGTTAATTAAGGAGGCTTTTAGAGAATCAGAAAAAAATCTTCATAAATTAGAACTCATGGTAAATGTGAAAGACTTATTTTATATAAAAAAGGTGTGGGGGAAAGAAAAAAGATGCAGGGCACTTTGTCCGTTTGGCTAGCCAAACGCGGGCTGGTTCATAGATCGTTGGGCTTCGATTACCAAGGAATAGAAACTTTACAAATAAAGCCGGAAGATTGGCATTCTATTGCTGTAATTTTATATGTATATGGTTACAATTATTTACGTTCGCAATGTGCCTATGATGTGGCACCAGGTGGCCTCTTAGCCAGCGTGTATCATCTTACGAGAATAGAATATGGTGTTAATCAAGCGGAAGAAGTCTGCATAAAAGTATTTACTCACAGGAGTAATCCTAGAATTCCATCCGTTTTCTGGGTTTGGAAAAGTACGGATTTTCAAGAACGGGAATCTTATGATATGTTAGGAATCACTTATGATAGCCATCCACGACTGAAACGTATCCTAATGCCCGAAAGTTGGATAGGGTGGCCTTTACGTAAGGATTATATTGCTCCCAATTTTTATGAAATACAAGATGCTTATTGAATGATAAAAAATGAGCCTTAGCTTCTAGAACTACAGACCTTCACGGAATATTTTGAATTCTATTCTTTTTTAGATCAAACAAACAGAAGAGTTGAGGTCTCGTTCATATTATTAGAGATAGCTTGATCTCCAATTTGAAAGATACTTTTTTTATTTCGTAAAAGCCGAGCCAATAGGATGAACTAAAAAAAAGAGTTCTGAATTATGAACTTTGTATCGCGCACATAACTTAGTCAACTTTAGTCACATAACTGGGAATGAATAAATAAGATCGGAAAGCAAAAAATGAGGGGGGGATACAATTCTATTTATATTGTATCGAATGAATCTTGGGGTATTTCTGCCCTTCAACTATAGATACTATAGTATACTATAGTTATAGACCTTTTTTGACTTGTTTGATTCAACGGAACTCATTTAACCTTTCCTTTCGAATATGTATTATGTATAAAGTATTATACACTCTTTTTGAACGGCTGGACCCACAACATGAACAAAAAAAGAGAGGGGATAAAGGATTATTGCACCTTTTTTACTAAAGATACGTTTAATTTGAAGAATAGAAACTTATCAAAATGAATCGATCCTATGCCAAGAACCAGATTTGAACTGGTGACACGAGGATTTTCAGTCCTCTGCTCTACCAACTGAGCTATCCCGGCGAAGGATCATCCTCGTTTTACGAATGGTGACACAAGGATTTAAAGTCCCCCGCAATTAAGCTATGTCCGCCATTACTGAGGTATCATCTACTACTGAGGTATCATCTACTGAAGTATCATCCTCGCTTTCCTAATGGTGACACGAGGATTTCGAGTCCTCTGCAACTAAGCAATGTCTACCTTTACTGATACTGAAGTATCAGTATCGTTTTACGAATGGTGATACAAGGATTTAAAGTCCCCCGCTGTTAAGCTATATCTACCATTACTGAAGAATCATTTACCGAAGAATCATTATGATATGACACAGGGATTTAGAGTCCCCCACTGTTAAGCAATGTCTACCATTACCGAAGAATCATTATGATATGACACAGGGATTTAGAGTCCCCCACTGTTAAGCAATGTCTACCATTACCAAAGAATCATTATCATTTTCCTAATGGTGACATAAGGATTTACAGTCCCTCGCAATTAAGCTATGTCTACCATTACCAAAGAATCATTATCATTTTCCTAATGGTGACATAAGGATTTACAGTCCTTTGCAATTAAGCTATGTTCACCATTAGCTAAGAATCATTATCGTTTTCCTAATGGTGACATAAGGATTTACAGTCCTTCGCAATTAAGCTATGTCTACCATTACCAAAGAATCATTATCATTTTCCTAATGGTGACATAAGGATTTACAGTCCCTCGCAATTAAGCTATGTCTACCATTACCAAAGAATCATTATCATTTTCCTAATGGTGACATAAGGATTTACAGTCCTTTGCAATTAAGCTATGTTCACCATTACCAAAGAATCATTATCATTTTCCTAATGGTGACATAAGGATTTACAGTCCTTTGCAATTAAGCTATGTTCACCATTAGCTAAGAATCATTATCGTTTTCCTAATGGTGACATAAGGATTTACAGTCCTTTGCAATTAAGCTATGTCTACCATTAGTAACTGAAGGATCATTATGATATGACACAGGGATTTAGAGTCCCCTGCTGTTAAGCTATGTCTACCATTACCGAAGTATCATCTACTGAAGTATCAGTATCATTTTAATATATGACTTAGGTCTATGTCAAGGAAAAGAAACTCAAAAGTAGTAAATTCAAAAGTTTTGGACCGGGAATTTCTTGGATCTTCTAAATAAAAGAAGACTTTCTAAGTTTTAAAATGAAAAATGATATAGATTCTATCTAATTCAAATAAATAATAACGAAAAAAAAGTAAGGTGTCAACCTTTTCGGGGAGTAGAGCTGGGGATAGAGGGACTTGAACCCTCACGATTTTAAAAGTCAACGGATTTTCATCTTACTATAAATTTCATTGTTGTCAGTATTGACATGTAAAATGGGACTCTATCTTTATTCTCGTCCGATTAATAAGTTCCATCAAGGATCTATCAGACTATGAATTGAATCGTTTGATCAATAAATATTATTTATTAAACTTCGAATTAATTCACAACATTTCGATTTTGTTTATAAAAAAATAGAAATCGAGATTCAGGTCGTCATTTTTGAGATCGTTTTGTGTTACCTAATTTTATACAACATAGGTTTTTCTCCTTCATCTTTTTTTATTTGAAGTTTCGATCCAAGGATTCCTTTATCAACACAAGGTAGTGAACTCCATTTGTTAGAACAGCTTCCATTGAGTCTCTGCACCTATCCCTTTTTTTCTCGCTTTGGAAACTCCGGTTTGTTCGCGTAAACCAGGATTTGGCTCAGGATTGCCCATTGTTAATTCCAGGGTTTCTCTGAATTTGAAAGTTATCACTTAGTAGGTTTCCATACCAAGGCTCAATCCAATTAAGTCCGTAGCGTCTACCAATTCCGCCATATCCCCCTTTTTAGGATCTCATTATGCTATGCTGTCTTTCCGTTTTTTCTTATGCCGAAACCTTGGGATTCATTACATTATAGATACTTATTTTATGTCTTTGTTATCTTCTTTCATTTTTTTGAGCCCCATTCATATTGATTTAGTCTAATCAACAAAGATTCTATCATTTTTGTATTTGCAATTCAATATGGTTATATATTACATAACATATATATGTTCTTCCTTTTCTCATCGTTGTCTTAAATTTTAAGAAATAGTCGAACGGTCGATTCTTTTTCTTTTTTTTTTTACTTTCATGAAAAGAAAGTTATTATTGAAACTTAGAATTGTACAATGTACAATGGAAAAAAAATGAGAAGTCTACTTCATAAATTTGAAATTCTAATAATTCTATACTATATAGATAATAGATAATAGATAGAAATAGATAGAATAGATAGAATAGATAGAAAAAAAAAGATTTCTGATCTAATTAAGATTTTCTTGTTTAGAAACAAATTAAAATTTGAAAGTCAATATACTGCTATATTCTATTAATTAAGGTAAGGTTATGTTTTATTTATTTAATGATAGTCACTATTTATTTGAGCTATATTCTGTTCTAGAATATATAGAATATGATTAATTCTAAATAGATAAGGAAAAATATTATAAAATATTATATAGAATAGTTAATTGATATGATCTAGTAGTTTAGTGAATTTGTATGCATGCTCAATTTTATTTGAGCCCGCTTAGCTCAGAGGTTAGAGCATCGCATTTGTAATGCGATGGTCATCGGTTCGATTCCGATAGCCGGCTTTTCCATATTTTTTCGTTTTTTTACATGATTTTTAATGTACTTTCAAAATCAAAGAAGATTGAAAAGACTTCTTGGACCTTTTTCCAAGAGTTACCACTCCATTTATATTATGTCATATAAACTTCCATATAGGAATATATATTGGGTAAAAGAGTTCGATCTTTGCAAAATAAATCAAGAAAATAAAGGAAAATTTTTGTGATTTATTTGATTTATATATATTGTATATACAATAAAAAAAAATCTGTATATTGAGAGAATATATCTTCTTACTCTTTGTATTCCAATAGTTTATTGGAGTGTATTTCACGTCATTTATCATTATCATTTAGTTCAGTTTTAATTTTATTTAGTTTTGTACAATTTCAATAAAAAAAGGAGTCTTTATGTCACGTTACCGAGGGCCTCGTTTTAAAAAAATACGACGTCTGGGGGCTTTACCGGGACTAACTAGTAAAAGGCCTAAGGCAGGAAGCGATCTTAGAAACCAATCACGCCCCGTAAAAAAATCTCAATATCGTATTCGTTTAGAAGAAAAACAAAAATTGCGTTTTCATTATGGTCTTACAGAACGCCAATTACTTAAATATGTGCGTATCGCCGGAAAAGCCAAGGGGTCAACAGGTCAAGTTTTACTACAATTACTTGAAATGCGTTTGGATAACATCCTTTTTCGATTGGGTATGGCTTTGACTATTCCTCAAGCGCGCCAATTAGTTAACCATGGACATATTTTAGTTAATGGCCGTATAGTTGATATACCAAGTTATCGCTGCAAACCCCGAGATATTATTACAGTGAAGGATGAACAAAACTCTAGAACTTTGGTTCAAAATCTTCTTGATTCATCTGCCCCTGAGGAATTGCCAAACCATCTGACTCTTCACACATTCCAATATGAAGGGTTAGTCAATCAAATAATAGATAGGAAATGCGTCGGTTTGAAAATAAATGAATTGCTTGTCGTAGAATATTACTCTCGACAGACTTAATAAACCTAACTTAAGTAAAAAAAATTACTAAAAACAAGAGTTCGGACAACTCCCCTTTGCCGTTAAAAATAAAAAGGCACAAGGTAAGGGATTTTGTCGAGGAATCTTTTTCCTATTCATGTATCATAGATTGGTAGGGGGATTTGGATCCCTTGTTTGCTCTTCCCAGCATTTTCCATATGAAAGAAATTAGGAGTAGAGAATCTATTTAAAAATCAAAACAAGGTAGATTTTATATCTATTCTTTTTTATTGGATTTGATACATTGTGGTCAATCACGTAAGATTGGTGAATTAGTTGAAAGTAAGGAAAGAGAGGGATTCGAACCCTCGGTAAACAAAAGTCTACATAACAGTTCCAATGTTACGCCTTCAACCACTCGGCCATCTCTCCGACATCAGGATTATGACTGAGTATCTGGGTGAATAGCGAGTTATTCATCGTTTTTTAGATTATGGTTAATAGATACCTCGGAAAAATTGGAAGTAGATAGAAGGTGTTTTTTTATGAGTCCGCTTTTATGTTAGTTCGTACTATACAATTCCTTTGTTTGTGAGAAAATTTTCTCACAAAAGAAAAGGTAAAGGAAATAAAAAGAGTTAGAGAATGGATTACTACCTATGCCAAGATCGCGTATAAATGGAAATTTTATTGATAAAACCTTTACAATTGTAGCCGATATCTTATTACGAGTCATTCCGACAACTTCCGGAGAAAAAGAGGCTTTTACTTATTACAGAGATGGTGCGATTTGATTATCATTATTATTCTTTTTTTTCTCGCCGATTTGGATTGGAATAGAAAGAAAAACAAGTATTTAAAAAAAATCTACGCTTTTGAAGGTGAAGTTTATAATATAAAAAACAATCCCTTCTGTCATGTATCCACGATTAATGCAGCCTTAGATGCTTCAATTGTGAAAGTATTGAGCAAAAGGTTTTTACCTATGGTTCCCGTATTACAGATCAATCCTACTACACTAATACAATATACGAATAGGAGGCATAGGGGAAGAAGCACTACGCCGAGAAATCAACAACACAAAAACTTTCTTCAAAATGATTCCCTTTCTTCTTCTTCTTTGGGATTGGGACTAATTAAATTAAAATGG
>CP094637.1:32450562-32453062 GCA_023657505.1 Camelina hispida
ATTAAGAAAGAATCGGCGGGAATTTCCAGATATATTACTCAAAAGAATCGGCATAACACCCCCAGTCGATTGGAATTGAGAAAATTCTGTCCCTATTGTTATAAACATACAATTCACGGCGAAATCAAGAAATAGATCAAATTGAGTGTTTGTATGTCAACTTTTATTTTAAGAACAGGAATAATGCTCGTATCTATATATTATTACATATATATAAATATAAACAAATAAATCAATAGAAAGAAATCTAATCCTATATTTTTAATTCTATATAGAAACTCTATCCTATATAGAAATAGCAATCGTTTTTATTTTGATCCGACCAAAAAAATAGGATTTTAGAGATAAGGAATAAAAAATTATGAATAAATCTAAGCGACTTTTTACTAAATCCAAGCGATCTTTTCGTAGGCGTTTGCCCCCGATCCAATCGGGGGATCGAATTGATTATAGAAACATGAGTTTAATTAGTCGATTTATTAGTGAACAAGGAAAAATATTATCTAGACGGGTGAATAGAGTGACTTTAAAACAACAACGATTAATCACTATTGCTATAAAACAAGCTCGTATTTTATCTTTGTTACCTTTTCTTAATAATCAGAAACAATTTGAAAGAAGTGAGTCGACCCCTAGAACTACTAGCCTTAGAACCAGAAAAAAATAGACTTATTCTTGAATTGAATAACAATTCCAATCTGAAGGAATTAAAAAAGAGATGAATGTTTTGTTTTGACGACTTTTTTATAATACTAATTTCTACTCTACCTTCCCCGAGCTCATTCTCCTTAGAACTCTATTTAAAAAATTTTCGTGGGTTTCTTCCAATCCCCTTATTTTTTTATGTCATTCGAAATTGTATAAAGACAACTCCTATTTAATAGAGCTATTTGTGCAAGTATTTTCCGATTAAGAAGTAATTGCTTCTTGTACAGATTGTGTATGAATTGGTTATAACTATAGAATACCCCCATTTCGTGAATTACGGCATTTATTCGAGTGATCCATAAACGGCGAAACTAAAGCCCTTATTCTCTGTTGAGTCATAGTTCGTGTAAGTCGTGAATGAGCCCCTCGAAAGCTTGATGCAAATAAACGAAGTTTTGTTCTACGCCTCCGAGCTATATATCCGCGTTTAATTCTAGTCATTGAATAAATCAAACTTTGATGAATAACTAATTCTTTTTTTAGTTATTCTTTTCCCCTTTACTAGTCTATTAATAATCAAACGAATTATTCCAATGTATAAAAAAAATTCCAATGGCTTTTGCTACTCTAACCTTCCCCACCACTATTTTTTGCTAGGTATTTTCCTTTGCTTTGAAAGGATAAATCCCCTTGATATAAAAAAATAGAATAACTACAAAAAGTAGTAAATAGAAATAGAATTGGATAAATAGTGGGTTCCATCGTTTCTATGGTTACTTCTAAAACGGTGAGGTCCTCTCTATACACCGGAGCTCCTTCTTTTAATTAATCAATACTATTGGTAACTTGCACAATTCACATTCTTTGGCTCTACCCCATGAATATTCCAGTAATAGGTCTTTCACAATGAGATCCCCTTTATACAGTAACGGTATTTCATTTTGAAAATTGATTTGGTCATTTACCCTGTTAGTCCGTTCTTTTCTTTTAAGAGTGGAATATTTTTTCTAAAAAATGGAATCTCCCCCGCTTAATGGATAATCATTTGTTATCATTGGGGGTTTTCTAAAAAATGGAGTTGGTTGGATTTGCACCAATGTAAACCATAAGTTTCAGACACAATAGAATATATGAACGATCTATATTTTTTTAATAATGAATTGAGTTCCTCCATTCTATTTTATTCACAGGTACTGATCCGTGATATTTAAAAAAGAATTTCCTTTTTATGTCTCAGTCTATGATCTAAACGAGTCGCACATACACCCGAGTACATGTTCCTCGTCGCTGAGGGCATCCCCGAAGCGCTGGGGATTTCGTGACGTTTCGGATTGGCTGTCTTGTATTTCTAATAAGTTGTTTAATGGTTGGCATACGGAATCATATAAATAATGGGCTGGTTTAGATTAGTTCTAACCGGCTAATTCTGAATTACTTCTCTATCAAGATTCTCTTCAATATCAAAAAAATATTGAAGAGAATATGAATGTAAACCTTTTTTTAGAGAACGTGAAAGTTAAAACCTATTTTTTTAAGAAAGAAAGAAAATTGATTTTCTCTCCTATTTACTACGAAATTGTCTCCTATGTTTTATTGATCTACAAGTGCAGGATAACCCCAGGGGGTTACGGGTTTTTTTCTACCAATTGGAGCCCTCCCTTCACCACCTCCATGGGGATGGTCGACAGGGTTCATAACTACTCCTCTTACTACAGGACGTTTACCTAGCCAACATTTAGATCCGGCTCTACCCAAACTTTTCTGGTTTACCCCAACATTTCCCACTTGTCCGACTGTTGCTGAGCAGTTTTTGGATATCAAACGGACCTTGGACTCCAGACGGATCATTACT
>CP094637.1:32455562-32460562 GCA_023657505.1 Camelina hispida
TTTTTGTATATTATATGGATGATCCGATCCGCAAGGGCCATGATTGGGAATTGTTTGATCGTCTTTCTCCGAGTAAGAGGCGAAACATAATCAACTTGAATTCGGGACAGCTATTCGAAATCTTAGTGAAAGACTGGATTTGTTATCTCATGTTTGCTTTTCGTGAAAAAATACCAATTGAAGTGGAGGGTTTCTTCAAACAACAAGGAGCTGGGTCAACTATTCAATCAAATAATATTGAGCATGTTTCCCATCTCTTCTCGAGAAACAAGTGGGCTATTTCTTTGCAAAATTGTGCTCAATTTCATATGTGGCAATTCCACCAAGATCTCTTCGTTAGTTGGGGGAAGAATCCGCACGAATCGGATTTTTTAGGAAAATATCGAGAGAGAATTGGATTTGGTTAGACAATGTGTGGTTGGTAAAGGTAAACAAGGATAGATTTTTTAGCAAGGTACGAAACGTATCGTCAAATATTCAATATGATTCTACAAGATCTAGTTTCGTTCAAGTAACGGATTCTAGCCAATTGAACGGATCTTCTGATCAATTCATAGATCCTTTCGATTCCATTAGTAATGAGGATTCGGAATATCACACATTGATCAATCAAAGAGAGATTCAACAACTAAAAGAAAGATCGATTCTTTTGGATCCTTCCTTTATTCAAACGGAAGGAAGAGAGATAGAATCAGACCGATTCCCTAAATACCTTTCTGGCTATTCCTCAATGCCCCGGCTATTCACGGAACGTGAGAAGCGGATGAATAATCATCTGCTTCCGGAAGAAAGCGAAGAATTTCTTGGGAATCCTACAAGAGCCATTCGTTCTTTTTTCTCTGACAGATGGTCAGAACTTCATCTGGGTTCGAATCCTACTGAGAGGTCCACTAGGGATCAGAAATTGTTGAAGAAAGAACAAGATGTTTCTTTTGTCCCTTCCAGGCGATCGGAAAATAAAGAAATAGTTAATATATTCAAGATAATTACGTATTTACAAAATACCGTCTCAATTCATCCTATTTCATCAGATCTGGGATGTGATATGGTTCCGAAGGATGAACTGGATATGGACAGTTCCAATAAGATTTCATTCTTGAACAAAAATCCATTTTTTGATTTATTTCATCTATTCCATGAACGGAAGAGGGGGGGATACACGTTACGCCACGAGTCAGAAGAGAGATTTCAAGAAATGGCAGATCTATTCACTCTATCAATAACCGAGCCGGATCTGGTGTATCATAAGGGATTTGCCTTTTCTATTGATTCCTACGGATTGGATCAAAGACAATTCTTGAAGGAGGTTTTCAACTTCAGGGATGAATCGAAAAAGAAATCTTTATTGGTTCTACCTCCTATTTTTTATGAAGAAAATGAATCTTTTTATCGAAGGATCAGAAAAAATTGGGTCCGGATCTCCTGCGGGAATTATTTGGAAGATCCAAAAAGAGTGGTATTTGCTAGCAACAACATAATGGAGGCAGTCAATCAATATAGATTGATCCGAAATATGATTCAAATCCAATTCCAATATAGTCCCTATGGGTACATAAGAAATGTATTGAATCGATTCTTTTTAATGAAGAGACCTGATCGCAACTTCGAATATGGAATTCAAAGGGATCTGATAGGAAATGATACTCTGAATCATAGAACTATAATGAAAGATACGATCAACCAACATTTATCGAATTTGAAAAAGAGTCAGAAGAAATGGTTCGATCCTCTTATTTTTCTTTCTCAAACCGAGAGATCCATAAATCGGGATCCTAATGCATATAGATACAAATGGTCCAATGGGAGCAAGAATTTCCAGGAGCATTTGGAACATTTCGTTTCTGAGCGGAAGAGCCGTTTTCAAGTAGTGTTCGATCAATTATGTATTAATCAATATTCGATTGATTGGTCTGAGGTTATTGATAAAAAAGATTTGTCTAAGTCACTTCGTTTCTTTTTGTCTAAGTTACTTCGTTTCTTTTTGTCCAAGTTACTTCTTTTTTTGTCCAAGTTACTTCTCTTTTTGTCTAACTCACTTCCTTTTTTCTTTGTGAGTTTCGAGAATATCCCCATTCATAGGTCTGAGATCCACATCTATGAATTGAAAGGTCCGAACGATCAACTCTGCAATCAGTTGTTAGAATCAATAGGTCTTCAAATCGTTCATTTGAAAAAATTGAAACCCTTTTTATTGGATGATCATAATACTTCTCAAAAATCGAAATTCTTGATCAATGGAGGAACAATATCACCATTTTTGTTCAATAAAATACCAAAGTGGATGATTGACTCATTCCATACTAGAAAGAATCGCAGGAAATCTTTTGATAACACGGATTCCTATTTCTCAATCGTATCCCACGATCAAGACAATTGGCTGAATCCCGTGAAACCATTTCAGAGAAGTTCATTGATATCTTCTTTTTCTAAAGCAAATCGACTTCGATTCTTGAATAATCCACATCACTTCTGCTTCTATTGTAACAAAAGATTCCCTTTTTATGTGGAAAAGGCCCGTCTCAATAATTCTGATTTTACGTATGGACAATTCCTCACTATCTTGTTCATTCACAACAAAATATTTTCTTCGTGCGGTGGTAAAAAAAAACATGCTTTTTTGGAGAGAGATACTATTTCACCTTCGTCAATCGAGTCACAGGTATCTAACATATTCATATCTAACGATTTTCCACAAAGTGGTGACGAAAGGTATAACTTGTACAAATCTTTCCATTTTCCAATTCGATCCGATCCATTAGTTCGTAGAGCTATTTACTCGATTGCAGACATTTCTGGAACACCTCTAATAGAGGGACAAAGAGTCAATTTTGAAAGAACGTATTGTCAAACTCTTTCAGATATGAATCTATCCGATTCAGAAGAGAAGAGCTTGCATCAGTATCTCAATTTCAATTCAAACATGGGTTTGATTCACACTCCATGTTCTGAGAAATATTTACAGAGGAAAAAACGGAGTCTTTGCCTAAAAAAATGCGTTGACAAAGGGCAGATGGATAGAACCTTTCAACGAGATAGTGCTTTTTCAACTCTCTCAAAATGGAATCTATTCCAAACATATATGCCATGGTTCTTTACTTCGACAGGGTACAAATATCTAAATTTGATATTTTTAGATACTTTTTCAGACCTATTGCGGATACTAAGTAGCAGTCAAAAATTTGTATCCATTTTTCATGATATTATGCATGGATTAGATATATCATGGCGAATTCTTCAGAAAAAATTGTGTCTTCCACAAAGGAATCTGATAAGTGAGATTTCGAGTAAGTCTTTACATAATCTTCTTCTGTCCGAAGAAATGATTCATCGAAATAATGAGTCATCATTGATATCGACACATCTGAGATCGCCAAATGTTCGTGAGGTCCTCTATTCAATCCTTTTCCTTCTTCTTGTTGCTGGATATATCGTTCGTACACATCTTCTCTTTGTTTCCCGAGCCTATAGTGAGTTACAGACAGAGTTCGAAAAGATCAAATCTTTGATGATTCCATCATACATGATTGAGTTGCGAAAACTTCTGGATAGGTATCCTACATCTGAACTGAATTCTTTCTGGTTAAAGAATCTTTTTCTAGTTGCTCTGGAACAATTAGGAGATTGTCTAGAAGAAATACGGGGTTCTGGTGGCAACATGCTATGGGGTGGTGATCCCGCTTATGGGGTCAAATCAATACGTTCTAAGAAGAAAGATTTGAAAAAAAATTTCATCGATATCATCGATCTCATAAGTATCATACCAAATCCCATCAATCGAATCACTTTTTCGAGAAATACGAGACATCTAAGTCATACAAGTAAAGAGATCTATTCATTGATAAGAAAAAGAAAAAACGTGAGCGGTGATTGGATTGATGATAAAATAGAATCCTGGGTCGCGAACAGTGATTCGATTGATGATAAAGAAAGAGAATTCTTGGTTCAGTTCTCCACCTTAAGGGCAGAAAAAAGGATTGATCAAATTCTATTGAGTCTGACTCATAGTGATCATTTATCAAAGAATGACTCTGGTTATCAAATGATTGAACAACCGGGAACAATTTACTTACGATACTTAGTTGACATTCATAAAAAGTATCTAATGAATTATGAGTTCAATACATCCTGTTTAGCAGAAAGACGGATATTCCTTGCTCATTATCAGACAATCACTTATTCACAAACTTCGTGTGGGGCTAATAGTTTTCATTTCCCGTCTCATGGAAAACCCTTTTCGCTCCGCTTAGCCCTATCCCCCTCTAGGAGTATTTTAGTGATAGGTTCTATAGGAACTGGACGATCCTATTTGGTCAAATACCTAGCGACAAACTCCTATGTTCCTTTCATTACAGTATTTCTGAACAAGTTCCTGGATAACAAGCCGAAAGGTTTTTTTATGATGATATCGATATTGATGATAGTGACGATATTGATGCTAGTAACGATATTGATCGTGAACTTGATACGGAGCGGGAGCTTCTAACTATGATGAATGCGCTAACTATGGATATGATGTCGGAAATAGACCGATTTTATATCACCCTTCAATTCGAATTAGCAAAAGCAATGTCTCCTTGCATAATATGGATTCCAAACATTCATGATCTTGATGTGAATGAGTCGAGTTACTTAGCCCTCGGTCTATTGGTGAACTCGCTCTCCAGGGATTGTGAAAGATGTTCCACTAGAAATATTCTTGTTATTGCTTCGACTCATATTCCCCAAAAAGTGGATCCCGCTCTAATAGCCCCGAATAAATTAAATACATGCATTAAAATACGAAGGCTTCTTATTCCACAACAACGAAAGCACTTTTTCACTCTTTCCTATACTAGGGGATTTCACTTGGAAAAGAAAATGTTCCATACTAATGGATTCGAGTATATAACCATGGGTTCCAGTGCACGAGATCTTGTAGCACTTACCAATGAGGCCCTATCAATTAGTATTACACAGAAGAAATCAATTATAGACACTAATACAATTAGATCTGCTCTTCA